>VZTH01011510.1:0-135575 GCA_013397815.1 Aleadryas rufinucha
TGCGTTGCTGCACTTTAAAACAATGGAGTCTCTTGAGTAAAAGTAAGGAAAGAGACTGATTGGAATGCTGTGCTCTTTTAGATATACTTGGGGGCAAGAATCTGAAGAGATCCTGGCTTTTCTGGAGGAGTGGAGTTCTTTCCCATCTTCCCCTGATGCTTTCCTCTCCTCTTCCTTATAAGCACAGATTTTGAGCTGGTATGAAGGATCTTCTTTCTTCTTTCAGCACTTCAGAATCAGTAAGAAGAATCAAAACCTGCCAGTTGTGGTCCCATCTGTATCTGTTTGGACTGCAGCTCAACTGTGTGATCTAATTAAAACAAACAGACCAACCCCCAAACAATGCAATAAACAACAAGGGGTGTTTTCCTCCAAGCTTCTCTGGTGGGAGTGTCCAGACAGGCAAGAGGCAGCTTCCCCTTCCTTCCTACAGGTGGTTTCTTAGTAGAACTGGGCCATGTTCTGCAATTTTTTTTCCATTAAAAAAAGTTAATGGTGCCATTAAGTCTTTCTCATCTGACAAAAATGATGTTGCCTTCAACCCCTGCCCTGCTCCTCCTTAAATTCCCTCATTTTTTTTTGACTGGGAGATTTGCTCTGTGAGGGTCTAAGGCCAATATTCAGACACAGTGATTCAATTCCACAACATCATCCTCAAGTCTTTTAAAAAGTCAACTCCTCAGGTGAAATAAATCTTGCGTAACAGAGTGAAAAATTAAATTCTTCTTTCTCGTGTGATTTACACTGTTCTATTAGTCATTGCTATTATCTGTTTCATCATTCATTGGGATTGCAACAGCAATTCACTGGGCCAGCATTAGCTTTGGGCACCACATGGCCTTGCTGCAGCAGCTACTGCACTTTTTGATCAGGTGCTTGTTGAGTTTCAAAGATGGACCTTGAAAAGTGCTTTACAGGGGGACTCCAAGTGACTACTCAGGTGCAGAGTGTTATTTTAGTCTATTTGTGTTTGGAAATGTCTTTTAAAAGCTGAGGGGTGTAATGTTGTACAGGTGGAAGTCTGGTGCCAAGATCACGAGACAACTCATTATTTTCCTTTCTTCCATCTTGCCCTCCATCCTTTAAAATTTTTTTTTCTTTTTCTTTTTCTATTTTTTCTTTTAATTTTTAAAAATTTTAATTTTTATTTTTATTTTTATCATGAATGGCCTCTCATCTTGAGATGTCCCCTTGTAACCACACGATCCCATGTACCACATACAAGTCTATGTAAAACATTAATCCTATATATAGGGCTACTTGTCAGGAATTTGCTGTGGGGAGAGGGAAGCAAAAGTCTTCTCCCCCAACTCGGGGTCCTGCTCAATGTCTCAGGGAGGCTCCTGCAGCTGCTGGTAGAACGTGGGGTCGAGAGCCAAAGCCTAAATCCGTGACAACAAAAATACCTGCAAGTGATAGGAGAGCACTTGAAATCCCCGCAGCGCTGTGCAGCATCACCAGGCAGGCTGCCAAACCCACGGCTTTTTAACTAAACAAACAAACAAAAGAAGCCCTCAGGCCAGGCAACGAGAAAGTTTGTGCTCCTAACAAAGAAAAACAAAAATGGTTTTTGGAAAGGTAGCGTTTGTGTAACCAACCGAATGAAAACATTGTAGTACCTGAGGGCATAGGAATCCCTGTGGGGTTTTTTGCTTCAAGTCTTATTTGCATGAGGATTTGTAAAGCTATTCTTGACCTACATAAATCATCAACCATAATAAGCCTTTATTTTAAGAGGGAGATTCAATAGGAGATTGTCTGCTTTGAAAACATTTCTAAAATGGTGAGGGAAACATCAAACAAGATTAAATCAAAAGGTGAAATAGAGCCCCCCTAGGGGGAGGAAGAACCACATATAANTGGGTTGGGTTGAGTTGGGTTGGGTTGGGTTGGGTTGGGTTGGAAGGGACCTTAAAGATCATCCAGCCCCAACCCTTGCCATGGGCAGGGACACCTCCCACTATCCCAGGTTGCTCAGAGCTCCATCCAAACTGGTCTTGAACATGTTTTTATCACCAGAGGCTAATTCCCAGTTGTCCTCCTTTTATAGGATTCACCCACAAAGTCATACAAGCTACAGCCTGGGTGAAGACAACAAATAAAGATGCAGAGCAGTGACTTTCTGTCACACAGCAACAACTTCAGGTGGCTGAGAGTCACTCTCAGAAAGAATTAATTGGCAGCATTTTACAGGCTCCAAAAAAAATCACACATCCCTCATCCACCTTGTCATTTGATGATGCTGCCTCTACAAATCAGGCAATCTGCATTAAAAACATTAAACTATTTAGATGTATAAAATGAAGCCTATTTTTCCACTGATAAATACATTTAGCTCATCAACGTTAATGGGAGCTCGAGGCAACATAATTACAGAACACATATAATTTGAATTAGCTACTGTGAATCAAAAGTACAGTTTAGTTTTACCCTATATTCCTCTCCTCTCTGCAGTCATCCATATACACCTTTTTGCCGCATTTTAACACTGCAAAGCTGCAAAATATTTTCCTGGTGTAAAGTTAAACATATTTTCCTTTGTTTTTATGAATAAAATCATCAGCAAATTAGGCAGCATTTTTTAAAAGTATATAAATACTTCAAACCATCTTTAACTCTCTCATCACAAAGTCACGTCTTCAAGTCTTATCCAAGTTCATGACGGAGCTTTTTTCACTCTAAAAACTACTTTTCTCCATTTCTACTGATACGCAAACAAAATTTTCATCTTGCCTGCTTTTTATCTCACTCAGTATCCTCAAATTCCACATGAGTGTCCTCTAACTTCATCTTCAATGCCTTTTTTCTCCGGGGAAGAGGAAGGAGATCAAAAGAAAGGAAGTGCAAGGAAAGCAGGGAAGAAAAATTCTTTTGATAAAAAATAGAACTCATGATAACTCTGTATTTTAAAGAATAACACCAAGTTTTGTTGGAAATGTATATGTTCCCAAATTAAAACTTTAACTATAGCAACTGTCAGCTCGATTATAATTGTTTACAACATCTGATGAGCAAGGAAAATTCATCAGTAATAAATAATAGACAGATTGCCCCACCCTTGGATCCAGTGCAGAGAACCTCAAGACTTTCACATAAGTAAATAAAAAATGAGGATTAGCCGTTTTCTCTGTGGAAAAAAAAAAATTCCATCGAGAAAGAGATTAGGAAATCTCTTAGAAAATATCAATTTCTCCTCTACTTTGTCACAGCATTTGTCTGCTGAAGTAGGGCATCCAGCTATTTTACACTCTGAAAAACAGCTTTTCCCCCCATGTTTATCTGTCCCTGTTAAAAATGTTTTGTTTAACTTGATGAACTGGACATGATCAGGTGTGTTTGGCCAAGGCACAGGTCCTGCACCCACCTTTTCAGCCAAATCAACCCCAGAGCTGGGTTGTTGCAGTGGCTACTCTGCTCACAAGGTGTTCCTACTGAATTAATGCTATTAAACACCCAAACCCATTAACTGTACAGATGATTAGCGAGAAAAGGGGGTGAATTATTGTACCAGACAGTGTTTCTGTGCAGAGGGATACCCAGCTTCTGTAAAGAGTTTATAAACCTCAATAAACGCCACTGGCTTCTGCCTTGACAGACCACCAAGAGCAAGTCAACCGTGAATTCTCTCATTGTCAAATTTAATAGAATCTCAGCAAAGGGAAAATCCTCATTCTGTGCTGCAAACATTCAAAGTCACAGCCCGCTGCTCGTCTCTTAATTATGTACAAACCTATTTAGCACTTCCATTCAGAATGCCATTTTCATCTGGCTGAAACTTTTAGGGAGTATTTTTAAAATGGAGGGAGATGGTTCTCAGTCGGGAATTAATAGCAATTGGAGGCTTTATTTTACACAAGACAAAGTTTCTAACTAAATAAAAAGTGCCAGTAATTTTCCAAATTATTTTCTCTCTTTTTTTTCAATATTTTTGGTTAATTGTAAAGAATCAGACAGAATCTTTCTTCCCTCCCCACTTCTAGTCACTCATTCCCATTCTGTGCTCAGTAGAGGCAGATTCTGAAACAAAGACATTAATCATAATGTAATCAAGGATTCATTAGAACTTAATTTTTCTCCACCTGGTTAAAAGAAAAAAAAAAAAAAAACAAATCTAAAAATCCCCCACAAACAAAGAGAAAAAAAAAAAATTAAGCAATTTACAGAATAACCAAAGTCTTACTCCATTTTTACAATGGAAAAGGCTAATTGACCACGTCGAGAAAGTTTTAAGGGTTAAAAAAGGAATGTGAGTCAAGGTTTGTCGTTCAATCTCTGACCACTACCTGCAGCTCTCTCTGTTGCCAGCCTGAATATCAAATACAAGTAACAGCTGAACACTCCTTGTTAAAATTCAGCCTGAATACTGTATTTTCTAGTAAACATTTTTACTAAATCTTATAACAACAATACAGGTTACCCAGCACTAGAAACCTGCTGTGCCTCATTATGCATTTTAACTTTCTCTTCTTCTTTTCTCTTTTGATGCACAGAGAAAAAAAATATTTTGTGCAGGCTTATTCTTATTTAGGTTTACTACACAAAACCACTGCATTTTTACAGAGCCATGATGCCATAAAATATTTATAAGGACAAACAAAACCAGCAGAGATCTTTGCAAAACCATTTAATACCACCAGCTTTCTCCAATCCCTGCAGAAGGTGACTGAAAGAATCTTGTTAGTTCAATAGGAGGGAGACCAAGCTAACAAGGCACGTGTGCTGAACATGCCCAGGTTGGAGTCAGCAGCACAACAACACAACCTCGTTGTGCTTTCTTCTCAAGAGATACCTGAAAGGTTTGTCTAAACAGCAGGGGCACAACGGAGAGGGAATGATCCAGCAAGGGTTTCTCCATAGCAGCAGAATTCCCTTTGATTCAGCTGGCAGCGCCTGAGAACAATGAGGATTTCAGTTTGGAGCAGGACACATTTGGAAAGCTCAGGATGAGCAGAGCGTGTCAGAATGGAGCAATCCTGTGTGGGAATTGCTGAAAGGTAACAAACACCACTCCTGTTCAAAGGGAGGGTGCGAGAGAATCCATCCTGGAGACATCAGGCATTTTAGACTGTGGTTACAAGAGAGCTGGAGAGGGACTTTTCACAAGGGCATGGAGTGATAGGACAAGGGGAATGGCCTTGAGCTGAGGGAAAGCAAGGTTAGACTGGATATCAGGAAGAAATTGTTCCCTGGGAGGGTGGGGAGGCCCTGGCACAGGGTGCCCACAGCAGCTGTGGCTGCCCCTGGATCCCTGGCAGTGTCCAAGGCCAGGTTGGACATTGGGGCTTGGAGCAGCCTGGGACAGTGGAAGGTGTCCCTGCCCATGGCAGGGGGTGGCACTGGATGATCTTTGAGGTCTCTTCCAGCCCAAACCATTCAGTGATTCTGAGCAGAGGCTTCTGCTCCATGCCCTGGCAGTAAAGAGAAGGGAACACTGAGCATTTTTTCCTACACCTTTACAGAAGGTTGACCAGGCAAGGAGGCAAATGGTAGGGTTTTATATCCCAAATCTACAGCAGGGCAACAACACCAAGGTGTAACACCAAAGGTATTATTATGGTTTCATTGAATTTGGGCCATATAGGGTGGGGGAAAGTAGAAAATTTTCATCCTGTAACTACAAAGTTAAAATAAACATAACGGGGGAATGATGAATACAGAAAAAAGAACAAATCAATTCACTGTACAACCTCCTGGCAAAATCCCCAAACCACAACCACAGGTTTCAACTTGAAGGCAGAAACTGGAGCCATCCTGGAGGTGCAGAGCCTGTGTAGAGGTAGAAGAGATTGTTGTTGGTTCATTGGGATTTTTCCTTTAAAAAAGCAAGGTGCAACTACCAGGCAATTAATTCTGGATATATGGATGGGGGGGACACACAGATTTCAGACTTTCCTGATCAGCATCTCAGGAAACAAATGTAGTTGTCTGTAAATTGTCTGTGTGTCACCACCGGTATCATCTTTAATGTCCACAATGTCACTGCAATTTCATTTCCCCAACCCTGAAATATGAAATATTGGATTCAACTTGCCTCCTGGGGAAGCACAGTATCTTTATTTTTCTATCCTCTCTCAACTCCATCGCCTGCTGTGACTCCTTAAAAATCTGTTCAGATCTTCTCCCTCTCCCTTAATTTTTACAAGATGCAGCCTATGCAAGCTCCATGACTATTGAAAAAAATAGGTTTTATTAAAGAAATGAATGCACAATTCTCCCCTTTGTTCCTCTTGTACTTGTGCAGAACCTAAATATCAAACTGATTTCAAGGGAACGGGAAATATTTACCTGGTGGAGAGAGGCAAGATGAAAATGCAGCTCTGGCACTGAACCTATTGTATCCCATCAGCTTTTCAATCAGCCTCACTACCAATTTATTTTTCAGTTATGTGCATGTCTGGGTGGGAAAAACAAGGCAAAGAAAGCAAATTCTGAGCATCAGCAGTAATTTGCAGGTGGCTTCAAAGGAGGCAGGGTCAAACACTCCCATGTTTCAGACAGCAACGCCCACATTCTGCCATTTTTAGTTGTTAAAACATGAGGGTTTTTATCCAGTTTAACAGGAGGACACCTTTGAAAAGAAGGTGACTTTCCCTTGATGACTACCTGTCAGCTAATTATTAGTGTGCTTCTAAGTGCCTCTTTTAAGTTTGTCTATCCCCTCGTTTCCAAGTACTGCAATTCCTTGGAAACAGAGTATGACATCACAGGAAGGTTTTGCAGAAGCTCTCCCTGGATGTCCGTTTACATTAGTTTCATCATCCACAACAAGTGTCTAAAAAGCAGAAAAACAACCATGATGCATAATGCATTGTGTCATGATGCATAATAATAATAATTAAAACCCCTCCCCCAGCTCCTGAGGTTTAAAAATCTTTCCAAGTAAGCATTTCAGCGGAAAGGCTTTGACAAAAATGCCATTTAGGGACTTTCAAATTTACAGCCCTGCAATTTGTCATCATTTATATTAGCAAGAAGGTTTAAAATAAAAACAACAACAATGAAAGCAAGATAATATAATGCAATTTTGTACTTGATGAATCTCCTGTTGACTAAAAACCCCTATGCCTGGCAGTCAGAAAAGTTATTAACCTGCCAAATTACAGATGGAATTGGTGCATTTTTTTCCCCCAGAATTCTTTCAGCAGAAGAATATAGAGTATCCCATGTTCGAGTATTAGCAAAGGTTACTTGCCTCTGGAATATTGATTAGCACAGCCCTTGTGGGAATTATTTCACTTTTCCAAAGCAAATTAAAGATCTGAAAAGCAATTCTCAACTTAACTTCAAATGCAGTTATTTAAAAATGGATGATTAACGCAATTACTGCCTGGCACAGAGAGCACAGGTTTCCAGAGGCAGCCAGCAGAATTCACAGCGAACGCTGAAATCAGATTACCTTGAAAGAGCTCCCTTGATCCAGGCAAGAAAAAAATAAAATTGATACCTGGGAGCTTATTTCTCACCTGAATAACACATTTTCCCTTCTAAGCCACGGACTGCGCTGCAGCTGGCTGTGTGTGCACTCCAGCTCAGGTTTTCTGTGGTTTCCACACAGGAGGGATTGATTTATTTGCATCCCACCACTCGTTCTCCAGTCACCCCCAAGGTTTCTGAAGTACCTGCTGAACAGTGCAAACACTGCTCAAAATAAGCATTTCTGCAGGCTGTTTTCCTTAGTAATGATTCACTCCACAGTAAATTAATTTGGTTTTCCTTTTGGGCTTCCATGTAGGAACCAGCAGCATGGAGTGCACCTATCATGTTCCTGAGCATGGGATAGCCTCCTCTTTTGAGAAACCCACGAAAACCAAGTAGATTTTTCTGCCACTGCACCTGAAAGCAGGTAACAAAGCAGGGATCTGATCTCAGGTCTTCTATGCTAACGCTGAACCATGTAACTCTGCTCTTCTGCCTCGTTCTGGAGCCATTAAGATCAAACACAGTTTCAAAATCCCGGCAGAAATATTTCCACTGAAACTTTATGTCAATTGCTGCTGAGTTTTAAAACACCAATACATCCTCCTGCTAAAATAAGGATTTGATAACGCCAGTAATACACATTTCAGAGGTAATTATTTTAGTCACTTATTTTTTTTTCTTATTTCAGGTTCTAAAAATGTAGCAGTTTTAAATCTTTACCAGAGAGCATAAGTGATAATGAGCTGTAAATCCACAGAACTAAAATGTTGCTGGGAGCACTACTTATGACTTGTCAATCAGCGTGTCTAAAAGTATATCAGGAGTCTAGAAAGTGATGGGATTTTTCTTCCATCACATACATTAAACCACAGACTATGAACACGAAATTGGAGAAATCTATATGTTTTGGGGTTTTTTTGACAGTTCTAGGAAATGGTCATATAACAACACTTTTATTTATTGACCAGTATGATGACTCAGTGATGATTTTATTTTTCTTTTCTGAATAAAGAGAAGAGCAGGCTAGCAAAGGTGAGGTGTTATTTAATCCTACATTATGTAGTGTTTCATATTATCAATTTATTAATGGATTGGGAAGCTGTGTAACAGCAAATGTAATTGTCAGCCAGACACAAAAGCAACAAGCTACGGTCAAGAACAAGCAAATCCTTGTTACATGTACTAGAATATTTAGGAATTTCTGTAAGTGCATAAAATCAAGGGTCTTTATTAATGTTTATTACTTAGGAAGGTGTCAGGAGGCTGGAATGCTGCCTCAGTTTTATTCCCTGGGTTCTGGAGCACCACAACTCTATCTATGATGTGGAACAATCCGTGAATTGTCCATTCCAGACAGAGGGAATTTTGAGCTATGACAGGTCAGCAGTGAAAATTCACATACAGAGAAGATTTAAATAGTATTTCCAACTGCAGTTACTGCTTAGTGGGGAAAAAAATTGGAAAGAGAGGCCTTTTTCCAGAAGCAAAATTGCATGTCCATCAGGTGTTAATATTTGCCACAGCCATGACCCAGAAAGGAGTCTCAGTTTTTGTCTTTAAAATTCAGTAGTTGTGGTTATAACACTCTTATCCTGGAATAATCCCAAAAGATCATTGATACACATAGAAAAGTGCAGACTAGATCACCACCAGCTCATGCCCAACACAAAAGAGCAGTTCTGTTATTCCTGAATGGCAAGGACAGAGGAAACAGGAATAACAGAATATTTTAGGGCCAATTCCTCATGTGGTTTAGGTCAAATTGTGCAGGGTTTGAGGGCTAATGCAGCCACTTTTAATCAGGTATAAGAAACTGGACAGGGTCTCATAAATGAGAGGATGAAAATGGTCTGGGTACTCTGACAAGGAAAAATCATTCAAGACACACCTTTTCCACTCTTCTGCTTATTCCTCGCTGTTGATGTGACTTTTCCCTTGAGAACCTCAGTCCTGGAAGGAGAGGTTTTCTCCAACATTTGCACATTTATGCCAGAGCACAACTAATTAAACAGCACTTTGCCAGGACCTTCACATTCATTAGAGCCCGTCACGATCAAAAGCCGTTCGTGTTAATGATTTTACAGAAGTACACGTGCTCATTTTGAAATTGCATGCCAGGCTTTGGTTTTTGAGGTCTTATAAAATTATTTGTCTATGATATTTTCTCAAAGAAGTTTATTTGCTAGAGACACCAGCAGAACATAACTGGTCCCAGATGTAAGATTCCTGGTTGATAAAATTAAATCACTTCAATTCTCTTTTCTGTGGAAATCTCATTGATCTGATCTGTGATCTCTTCCTTTGCCAGAGAGAATTTTTGTGAATATTCTTTCTAAACATTCTCCCACATACACACCCCAAGCTGATGAAAGCACAGGCAGAACTTGAAAGGAATATTGACTTTGTAGAAGCACATTTATTTTCATTAAGTCAGTTTTTCCAAGAGGGAATAGGAGTCACTCCAGGTGTGTGAATCCAAGCTTCTTTCTGGCAGAGCTAAAGAAAAATTTCTCATGCAATTTTAGTCATCTCTGAGGATGAATATTTACATTTCTAGTGTGACTGAGGAAGGACAGAAAAGGGAACAGTAGGAGAAAAATAATTTAAAACACGGGTAAATGACTCTCCTCACTTTCAAACCAATTTTTTGGGACTGCCAATTGCTGTGTGATGGCACCAGAGACAGCCCTGGGCAGGAGAAGGGAGGACAGCAGGAAGAAGCAACCTTTCCTCCTGAGGTGAGAGCTAGTGCTGCACTAGCTGTTAATGTAAGAGGAAAAGGCAAAAGACACAGAAATTTAAATTTTCCTGCCCTCCAGCCAAGAAAATCTTCCACACATGGGTGGCCCAGAGTTGAAGTGCATACAGTAGCTAAATAGTTTGGATTCACTAATTCCACTTTGAAAACAAAGCATATGGGTTATCCAGTGATTTTTGTTGGGTTGGTTTTTTTTTCCCCCTCTCCCCAGACGATCTTATTTCTGCTCTGTTTAGTTGTTGTTTCTAGGCATTACTAATTGTCATTCATGGCAAACGTAGTCAGCTGCTCACGGACCCAATTCCAAGAGGAAGCTGCAGGCTTTTCTCTTTTTTTTTTTATTTTTTTAAGAGAAAGATATCCAGGTTAGTGCCAGAGGATCATTTCCTCATTCTAAAAACCTCCTGTACCTCTTTTTCTCTTGAGATGCACAGAAAATAGACATTGCAAACAGCAGAGGACTGGGACACCTGCAAGACACAGGGATTTTTCAGAGACTGGACAGGACTAACTGCATGTGCTTCTTCCAAATTATTTACAGGGTCTGGGGGCAGTCTGGAGCTGCACCTGACACAAGCCATATTTTCCAACCAAAAAAAAAAAGACAAGGAGACAGCTGACAATATTTCTCTCTGTCCAACCCCTAAGTGCTGATTTCTGGGGGTAAAAAGAAATAAATTAGCAGTCAGTGATACAAACTAGATCCAGGCAGGTTGGGGAGTGGGATAACCTTGGGGTGAGGGTGTACCCAGGATAAAAGACTTAAAAAGGGAAGGGGCTGCCCCAGCTTGTGAATCTGTTCTTTCTCTTTTCCCCCACTATCAGACAGAACCATGTGCAGCCCCAACCACACCTCCAGCAACCACGAAGAATAACCTGAGCTGATCCTCCCTTCAAAACAGCACTCCCAGCTGTAATCAAACCAACCAGCCATCCCCAAATACGCTGAGAAAGTGTGAAGGTCAGGGAGAGAAGCAGGGAGAGGTTTACACCCATTAAAACCAGCCAAGGAAGCGTGACTGCTCCCAGAAAGGGCAAATAGGTGTGTCAGGCAGCACACCAGCACTCTGACAAATCTGCTGGCACTCAGGGAACAAAGAATATGAAAATGTCCAATGCCAAGCTTAAAAAGGAAGAGGGAGTCCATCAAATTTCTGTGCAAGCCTCAGGAGACTCAGACTGAGGTCAGAACTGCATATCAGCCATGTGTTCCTCCTCTCTCCCCCAGAGAAAGACCCTCTTCAAAATCCCTCTGTATCTGTTTGCAGCTGCCCGAAGGTGGGAAGTCAGACTAGTTACAGATATAATGAGCTCTGATTCAGCAGCATTTAGGAAGAGTTTTGTGCTTGAAACAGCACCAGTTCATCCTGTGCACCTGGATGGTGATTTCCTATCAACAGCTACCAGATTTTATATGAAGGACTCACAGGAAAGCACAACTGAGGCACGTGACATCAGTGGCAATGAAGAGTGTGGTGGGGTTTTTTTGTACACAGGAGATGGGGATAGGTTGGCCCTTCCTCCTGAGCTTAGGTTTGCCTCTCCAATGCAAATCAGCACTGACCTCTGCTGCTGGACTCCTGGAATGTGTACTTCCCAGGGAAAGAGCAAGGACAACACAGTGACACGGAGATGGCGTTTTCCAAAGGGTTTCCATGCTGCTCACTATGAATTCCTCTACCTCCAGAGGCTCAAAGCCCTAAGGGTATTTATACCCATCCAAAAGGGCATTTGTCAGGTGGGCAGGGGCAATGTTCCTGCTCCACAGACATGGAGGTGAGTTAGAGACTTCAAGGGAATAGCTTGGAGTGCCTCATCCAGCACAGCCATTTTGCCAGTTCCCCACTTGGATATCTCTCCCCTGCTCCAAGATCACCTTTGCAAAGCTGAGCTCTGTCTGGAAAACCACACAGAGAAGGCTAAATAAACAAAACAAAACAAAACAAAAAAGGCAGACATACAATTATCTCCCATGGAATACTTAAAGCACTTCCCACACATGCTTCAGTGTATTTTGCAGTAACGTCCTCAGGTCACAGGCTTAAGTAGCTTACCCAAGGCCAGGCAGAGTCTGAGGACCTGTCCACATGGGGATACTCAGGAAATGAATCTGAAATTAAACTTTTAAAAAGAATGAGCTAAGCAGCATCCTAAGCTCGCACTTTCATTTAGAATTAGAGCCTTAATTCAGCTTAGCCTAATTCTTTCAGTTCTAAAATGAGGATGGTGACACGAGCCTACTTCCAGATCTATTTATCTGGACCGGTTGAAGGTATTACTGCCTGCAGCTACTCATCACTGCCTCCCAGATGGAGGATTGCACCCCACAAACTCTGACAGCAGAGGGGTTCATGGGAGTGGTCCAGCTGCAATATAAACCAGGGGGTTTGCATTCATCCCCCCCTGACTAGGGGCAATTCCCCCTCCCAAACACATAGCAGGAGACAGCCATAGGTTTTAATTTCTTAAATCTGCACAGATGTTGGCAGAACAAACATCTGCCCACAATCTGTTTGGAGGGAGTAGAACTGAGGCAAAAGTGCAATTGGTGAGCCAAGGGTGAGGGAAGGCTCCCAGGGTGGGGTCCCTGGCAAAGGATGAGGCTGAATTCATTGGCAGGGTATAGATTTTCTTAAATCATGAGATCTCAATATTCCATCACTGCCACACAACTGCACTTTGACAGAATGAAGGTGCTTTTGGCCTCTATGGCTTTAATTACAGAGGACTCATTTACCCCACATTGTTTTACAGCTGGCAATAGATTGTAGCATGCCAGTCACCTCACAGGTAAAATTTCTTTTCCTAGACAGTCTGAAAGGAGTAAAAGAAGATGTTAAAGGAGCTCTATGAATCTCTGACAGCTTTTCAGGTAAACAAAGGGAAGGAGAGGGAAGAGAAAACATCCTTTACATCCCTATTGCCTTGCTTTACCTTCCCACACCTGGGGTACAAAAAAGCAAAATCCCCCAAGACAGGTCTTGGCAACCCTGTGTTCAATCTGTTTCACACTTCCCCTGAGATAAATTCAGGAGAGGGAGAGAGGGGAAGAGCGGGGGAGGCTGTTCCATGATAGTGTTTTCTGCACTGTAGGATGGAAACAAACCAAGGGATTTAAATTTAACATCCTCCCTCTAAACTTCAGCCACTCATTACTATCAGACTCTGACAGAGGAAGACACTGGTGTCTACCTCCACAAAAACAGAGAAGCCAGTCAACATATTCAGCTATGTAGCACCTGTAAATATTTAATACTGAAAGCCAAAGTACCTCTTGTTTAAAAAATTTTAATGTTATTATTGTTTTTCTTTCTCTCCAGTATGTAGAACTGAGTCATATGAAATTAGATGACCTAAAAATGCAGGACCCCAAAGACAAAGAAAGCAATGCTGCAGCTGAGCATTAATCTCTCAGCAGCACCAAGGTTATAATTTCAGTGTGTTCTCCATTCTGCACCCTTGCTGGAGATTATCTCCTAGAGATGACATGCAAAAATAAACCTGGGGGGAAAAGGAGGGCAAAGCAGGTAGTAGGAGTAGAAACAACCCTCTCTCTCTCTCTCTCTATCCCAATCTCACACACACAGAAAATTTGTTCTGCAAAGAAGAGAGTCTCTGGACCAAAATACATTTTGGCTTTGAAAAAGGAGGGAATTATTTGGGGAAAATACCACTCAGAAGGAAAACAGATTGAGGATTTAGCTGTACCAGCTTTTTGCCTTGGTAAGTTGTGAGTTATCAATGGGACATGGCGTGAGCATATATTAACAGAAAATAAAAAGAAACCTTTTTCCTTTTTGGAACCTTTTTCCCCTCTGTTATTTTTAATAATCCCTAGCAACATCCAGATCATCCAGGAGGAACCTACCTACTTCTGGTCCTGCGCAGCAGAGTAGGAAAACAAAAAGCCCTTTCCCCTGCATCCCAACGTTAAAAGAAACCGTGGTGGGTTTAATACAGAAAACCCATTAGGCACGGGGAAAGGCAGGAGCCTCCTATCAAGCTGCAAACAGGAATGCTTAAGCACAAGGCATTCAGGCGATGGAAATGCATTCAGAGCGTTTAGCACGTAGGATTAATCGAATTATAATTTAATCATCTGATCAAACACTAATTAGCATAATCACTTGAGGGGAAAAGCTGCCAGAGGAACAGACGAAGAAACACCTTGGGCACCCAGCACATTTTAATGACGCGAGATCGTGCACAGATAATTTTTTTTTCCCCCCCCAAATAAAACACAGCAGAGATTGAGGATCGTGGTGCTGAAGAAGCAGTTTGAAGCAGTCCTGGATCAGATACAGTTCTCCAGCGTGAAAGATGTTGAAGCAGGGTCTGCAGGCTTTAGTTTATTCAGATTTAAGAGCTGTAAAAGCACAGGAACACTCCACTCTACCCCGGCTTGCCTTGTGAGGACTTGAGCATGAGCACACACTTCAGCCCACTGTGTTTCCATTATAATCATCCCTTACTGTTTCCCCCCGAGTCTCCCACATGAATGTTTAACTATGGATCACTCAGATGACCTTCAGGGATACAGCAAAGTATTAGCATCCTTTTACAAACTGCATTTGAAATAATTAGTCTAAATCAGCTGGGTTTCTTTGGCTCGGGGCAGGCGAGGATGGAAATGCAAGAGATATTAAGGGAGCTTTGCTGTGTAATACTGCCTGGCTTTCCTGGCAAAATCATACCACTTTTGTGAGGCAGGAGTCTGGAGAGACCAGGAAAATCAACCCTGGTGTTCACCCACGCAATCAAATGACATTGGTCAGGATGAAATATATGGACAGGAGGAAGCCTGGGAGAATGTATGAAAGGGAGGAAAGGGAGAAGCAGGACTTGGACAGGGAAAAGGATCTTCAGAGGTGTCTCTTGTTTGATTTTTCACACAAAACAGTGCAGTTGAATTACTCCTAATAAGTGTTTAGGTTTTCAAATGGATAATTCTTCTGGACATTAAAAACATCTAAATGTAATGAACTGCAACATTTATAGAGAAGATGGTAAAATCACTGAGATTAGAAGAGACCTCAGAGATCACTGAAGCCAAGCACTAACCCAGCACTGCCAAGTCCACAATTAACCCTGTGCCTACGTGCCACAAGATTGGGCTTGGAAAAAGTTTCCTACAATGTTATGTAAGGGAGCAAAATGATGAGCTGCTTACCTACATTTTAAAGACACCAGATCATACAGGCTCAAGCGTGAGCTAATTTAAATTGATTGTATCCCTCTTACAGAGCTATTACTAATAATCCCTTCAGCTCCTTAGAATGAGTGTACATTAATAAAATAAGGTAACCAGATAGCACACAGGGCAAATTTGTCCATACTGGGCACCCTCCTACGTGCAATCAATATTCAGAGTCTGGAAGCTCTCAAGAAAGCAGGAAGCTGCTCTCCTTTGCAGGTGATGATGCCAGAAAACCTTGCAGCAATAGGGCTGTATTTCCCTTTAAAGCATTGTCACACTTTAAATAAGTGAGTGATAGATGAACTGATAAAAGAATCATGGAATGGTTTGGGTTGGAAGGGACCTTAAAGATCATCCAGCTCCAATCCCCCTGCCATGGGCACCTTCCCCCAGACCAGGTTGCTCAGATTGCCCAATTATAAGGCAATAAATCAGTTTCTCACTGACATGAAGGTAAAACCATCATACTGCACCCACTCCTGCCTCAAAGAGAGAGATCATATGCCAGCATACATGGAGGCCGCTTAATTAAAAAGTGGAAGTAGTTCCATTGAAATTTAAAAAGTTATGGGGTATAAAATATGTTACTTGTTTAAAATAGCTTTGAATTCCTGTTTGCTTCTTTCCAAGCAACAACATCAAAGCAAACTCAGGAGACTTTGCACCTCCTCCCAAAAGCTGCAGCATGGCAAAGTGGGAGGGGAGGGACACAGAGTTGGTAACACCACCTGAGGCTGCACCGTGATCAGAGCCAGGCTGGGACACAGCAACCATCTCCCCAAACTCACCCCTAAACCTCTCTTCTCTCCCTGCCCTCTGGAAGGTCCTGAGCCAAGTGACAGCATCCCCTGCTGCAGCCACGAGTGAGCTGCCCACATCTTCCACTTCCCAACCCGCAGGAGCACCAGCGCTGTGCCACGTCGTGATGCCTTCATTTTCCACTTGGAAGCTGTTTCATACATGCTACTTATTTTGTATAAAATTTCCTGAGCACCAGGCCAGCTGCACACGCCTCAGGAAACGGCAGAGCTGAGATGCTCAGCCGACCTTAACCCCTACCCCAATTATTCCAATGTGAGTCCACACCAGGGACTGAAAGTGGCAGAAACAGTGTGGGGAAGGAGAGCAACTGCATTACATGGTGGGCAAACAAGGCTGTTATCCTTGAGCACAGACAAGACAGAAACTCAATTTACTGATGCCAAAAGTTCTCAAAACCTCTTGAAATTAAGTAGTAGTCAGACTACTATTATTTAGGAAAATATTTTTTTAAAAAATCTCATTAACTCCTTTTGAAATTACTAAAGCCCAGCATTGTTCTCTTCTATAGAAACGCATTTTGAGATGTGGTAGAAACGCTGTAATTGCTTTTATCCACTAGGGACTAACTTTTGGGCTTAATAAATATGCACTGAACTGCTGCAGCTAGAGTGCCTTCAGACAGACATTTCTTTTCCCTTGCACTGCCTTCACATGTGCCAGTGGTTGGATATTCCAAAAGGCCTCCAGCTCCATCACCAGCGGGACAGGCACAGTTTGAGCACATGCAGTCACAACTCTCTGAAGCCACACTGCTCCTCGAGCATGAACACAACAGATAAGGGCAAAAACTGCTGAAAACAGAAGATTTTTGGACAAGATTTTTACTCTAGATTAGGATAGAAAAGCTAAAACCTAAACCTTTCTTTCTTCACCTGAAAAAAAGTAAAAAATAAACATTCCCTACTCCAGGCTGCGTTCCCACCATAAGTGTTCAGTGCTCCTCAGGACTCGCTAAGCAAGCAGCTCCCCAATTTGTCATGGAGACAAAGAGCTGCTCTCCAGTGGGGAATTGAGACCTGCTCCTCCTGCAGGCAGCAGTGCTCCCGGGATCCATGCCCAGAGAGGCCCCAGGAGCGAGGCTGGGTGTGCAGGCACACGCGCTGAGCAGACCCCGCTGCACCAAACCCGACAGCTCCCATCAGCTGAACAGCAAATTGCCACTGCCAGGCCTCCTCTGCAAGCCTGACAGCTCAGCCTCTCTTTCCCAGGATTAATTATCTCCCTCCAGCCCAATAAAGGAGCTCAGCTCCTCCCTCCTTGGCTCGGATGAGGAACGTGCACTTCCTACCCTACTGGCATTCGTAGGATTGCTTTCCATCCTTGATCTCCCACACTCCCCCAAACCCATTTGCCTGAGGGGAAGAGCTTTTAGGGATGGGAGAAATACTTTCCCTACAGAAATGAATATAAATAACTAGGAAAAGTGTGGGAGAGAAGACGGGTAGTAGGCCTCAAACTAAGCCTACAGCAGAGATGAAATAAAGGGAGTAGAGAAGAATGAAAGAAAAATCTGAAAGCAGGGTAGTTGGGACTTTGAGCTCCTAGGCTGTGTGCTCCCTAGGCACACAGCAGCCAAAATGGAGAGCACCAGCTTCCTCTGGCACAGACCAGCAGCCAAGACAGAGCACTGGGTAGTCCCAAAGCCACATTCTGTCGTGTTCTCCACCCACAGCTCACAGGGGAACAGGCTCAGCTTTGTCTTCCCCACTGCAAACTGAAGCCAAGACCTCACGGCCCTCCACCATAACCTGTCCAGCTCAAATTTGGCCTTCAGAGACTGCCCTCCTGCTGTCCCACAGGGATTCATGCCCTGTGAATGCCCTCCCTCTTCTCATCACACTTTACGTCACTGCCTGGATACCTGTGGAGTTCCAGCTCACCCTTTTTTACTTCCTTTACTCTCCCCACTAAAAATCATGTTCATACCCCTGTCCTTCCCTCTCCCCCAAGCATTCATTCTGCATTTTATAGATATATATCTACAAAAAACTGAGAACAAAAAGCCACAGCTGCCATAACAAAAACCATGGTCATCATCACCTATCACTCAAGTCCCGTAGTGAGTTGAACCTCACTCTCTGTGCTTGAAATGATTAAAATCTATTTTACAGAACCCCTACACAACAGGGCTGTGGAAGAGGTTGTCATTGTGGAAGAGAAACCTTGAGGTCACACAACAAAACTAGAAAGAAAGATACAAATGAAAGCTTCCTGAATAAATACAGCTAAAAGCATGAAGTAGAATAATGCAAATATTACTGCAGATACTTGAAAATCACTTAACTCTGCACCAAACAATCTGCATTGGATGTCTGCATGCATAACTGGAGAACTTCTCCTTCACTGACAGCTTCCCAAATTACTTCTTTCATATCATGACACAGCAAACTCTTTGCTTTGTACTTCACAACTGCAGCTGCAACACAAATTATGGTTGACCTGTCTAGGAATAATGTGTGAACTGGCTTTTAAACTGCCCCACAGAAAAGACACCTAATGAGAGGGAAAAATTCAAGTGGGCAATGTGTAGTGTGGATGCTGAACCACTTTGCTGTTTAAGCTGAGGTCCACCTAAAGCCTTTTTAGATTGAATGATATTTTTTCCAGTAAGATCCCATTCCAGGGACATCTGAATCTGCTTTTCATAACAAAAAGGACTTTGTCAAGGACTTGTTCTGTCCTTAGCTCAAGCCAGGAGTGTTCTAACAGCTTGTCACATGCTCACCTCATAATTAGCCAGAGACTGACTTTATGCACTCATAGTATTTTCCTGAGTCAGGGCCAAAATTCCTAATAAAACTCACACAGAAAACCCCAAAGACTTCAGAAGGTAATACCATAAAACAAAAACAAACAAACCAACCCCAAACCACAAGGATTTCTGATAGAAAAACAATTGCACAAGAGAATTTTACAGAAGCCAGAGCTTGCACTTTGTGCATCACCTTTCCATGGCCTGGGAAAACAGCAACCAAGTAGATTCAGGGGCATTCAAATCCTGCCATGAGATCTGTGGGGTCCAGTGTAACAACAACACATGGATTCCTCCAAGCCTGAACGTTTCAGCATCCCAGCAAGTCTTCCCAGCTAAAACAGGGGCCAGTTCAAACAAAAACCATTGGTCAAAGACTGACATTTGTTATTTGAACTCCACACTAACTACTAACCGTCTAGAAAACTTTACTGAGCAACAAGTTGTTATCACGGAGACCCTCCTAAAGAACAGAGCAGGGAACAAGCTCTCCCATAAATCCCTGAATTCTGTGGCACCAAAAAACTGGAGCCACTGGGGGCTGCCACTCCGTAGTGCTGAGAGACAAACACCCCGAGTGTGCAGGCTCAGCATAAGCCACTCAATTTGCAAAACCACATGAGAGGATTTCACGCCAACAGATATTTATATAGACACAGCAACCCTACAATCTTATCTATAGAATCACTGTGAGTAGATTATGTAGATGGGCAACTATTTGCAGCTACAGTGCTGTATAATTATATTCTAGCTGCACTGAAATAGCCCCGGTCAGTTCAAGAATATGCTTCTGATATTCTTAAAACACTGGGGGGGCTCCCCAAAATTACTCCAAAAATTCAGATGGCAGAAAGTTACTGAGAATAAATTTTTAGCCTAGTGCAAACATAAATCTTAAGCCACAAATCTTCTGCATGGGATTACTGTGTAATTAATTGGAAGAAAACAGCACCGAGCGCACTTGGACAGCAAAGCAAGTGCCAAATTTTCCATAAGCAGTAGGTTTTCAGCAATTATATGCTATGCAGATTTCCATGTGTATGCATTTGTGTGCAGAAATATGCTCATTTTAAAATCTCAGAAGGGACTGTATCCCTGACAAACCACACTGAGAGCCACATGAGCAGGATCTCCAAGAGAATACATGGAGAGGCACCAGGCAAAAAATTCCTCAGGTGGTCCCTGCGTGCGCCTTTGCCTCTGCCACGTGGATGTGTAGCAGAGAGCTGTTTTCAGCTGTGCTCTTGGGCTGCCCCATGGCCCAAAATCCTGCATTTCTGAGGGCTCTGTCCTTCTGGAAGCTTCAGCAGGGGCACATCAGTGATGCAGCTCGGGTGGCCGGGCTGCTCCCTCCCTCCCTCCGTGCTGAGGGAGCTCCAGGGAGGCTGGCGTTTAGTATGGAGGTGACTCTCCTTCTCAGAGCCTTTGCATTTAAAAATGGCTTTCTATAAATAGGATTGCTGGCTCACTCTTAAGTCTTACTCCCTTGCCTTCTGAGTAAAAATAGCTTAAATAGGGATGCTGGGAAGATTTGCTAATCTCTGTCAGCCTGTCTGTCCATCCACTTGCCTTCCTTTCCTTCCTCCAAGCAGATAGTAACACTTCTTGCCCATTCCACTATGAAAGGTATATCTTGATGTACCCTACTTTTTCTTTTTCTGATGAGTAATCCAATGCCCTGATGGAGAAAAGAAAAGGTACTTATAAGGTAATAAGAATTTTTTTGTGAATGGCAGTACCCAAAGACAAGCAATGACAAGAGAAGCTCCCAGTGCTAACAAGTACCTGAGGAATCAGTGGCTTGTTCTTGAAGATGTTCTCTTCAGTGCTCTGAAATACTGAGCTGTGAAAGGCTTTTATTATGAAATACCTCCCATTTTATGTTATTTTTATTTTTGAAAAACAATTGTTTGATGAAATGTTTTCAAGGGGCAGGGAGGTGAAGACTGAGGTGATAAAGTTTCTTTTGAAGAATTACAATTTCAATTCTTAATTTCATTGATTTCATAATATTTTAAATGAAAAGGAAGTGATGATTAAATAGGATTATGAAATAACTCAAAATATATTGTGAAACAAGTAATTTAACTGCAGACTCCTACATATTCACCTTGAAATAATTAAGTATTCTGATGCATAGACCTGTGTTGCTTAAATGGATTTTTGTAGTATATTTACAGTTTCAATGACTCAAAAGAAATAAGACTTTAAAAATGTCAAAAAATAGAACCCTAGAATAATTAAGATGAATATAACATTTTACTTCCTTCTTCAGCTTTTATAGTAAAAGATGGAATTAGTCTTTCTTACTGCAATCTGAAAGAATCCTAGACTAAGAGATTGATAAATGACATGTGCCAAATAAAATCAAAGGCTAAATGAGTGGTATGTTGAAACAGCCCTTTACCCTACACACATCTTAACTTCTTAATTAGAGTAAACTTTGTGGAGAAAGCAAAAAAGTCCATTTATTTTGCTCCTCAATCCATTGCCCCAACCTCCCACCCCCAGAAAGACGGTTCATTTTGTTGCTGTCTGCTTTTTTTTGTCACTCCAATTGTTTATTAAATAGGTAAAAGAGATTATTTTCCCACCCCAAACAATCCCCTCACCTGAGAGGGCAGCATATTTGTTAAGACTCTCATTCAGGCGAAGACACAAAAAGTGAGGCCCAACTTGAGCCCAGCTGCTCCCAAAACCAGAGACTTGCACAACTCATGAGCTGGAGGAACTTTCTGAATGAGCTACTCTCCAAAACCCATGAGATTTTCCCAAATAATTCAAATTATCAGCATAATACATCACAAAAGTTTACTCAGGAACGAACAAAATTAAAACCAACTTCTAAACTTTTCCAGATGCAGCAGCACTGAGGAAATTCCACTGAAATACATCCCAAATCCTGTTTTCATTTCAGGGCTCCTCACTTCAAGAGAGACCTGGAGGGGCTGGAGCACGTCCAGGGAAGGGAACGGAGCTGGGAAGGGGCTGGAGCCCCAGGAGCGGCTGAGGGAGCTTGGAAAGGGGCTCAGCCTGGAGAAAAGGAGGCTCAGGGGGACCTTCTCACTCTCTAAAACTCCATGAGAGGAAGGTGGAGCCAGGTAGGGGTCGGGGTCTTTTCACGATGTAACAAGGGACAGGATGAGAGGAAATGGCCTCAAGTTGCACCAGGTAGGTTTAGATGGGACATCAGGAAAAATTTCTTCATGGAAAGGGTTTCCCAGGCTTAGAACAGGCTGTCCAGGGACATGGTACAGTCACCACCCCTGGAGGTATTGAACAGACCTGCAGATGTGGCACCTGGGGACAGGGGTCAGTGCTGGGCTTGGCAGTGCTGAGGGAACAGTTGGACTCAGAGGTCTTTTCCAACCTAAACAGTTCTGTGGTTGTATGAAATCACAGGGAAGAGCTGTAAGCTGCATTAAAGCCTCATTTACCAAGGTTCAGGGGTTTGTTTTTGCCATTTGCATTTGCCACACAGCTCTTTGAACCATCCCCAAAAACACCTTCACTGTCACACACATCTGCTGTCCAGTGCTATGGGAAGGAGACGCAGCATCCACCAGCTTTTAGTGACCATTGATAGAAAAACACGGATAAAATGCCTCTTTGAGCTCTCTCTGTGTGCTCCCACAGCTTTGGAAGACACAGATTCTGTGGTTTGCTGCCCACTAGTGTCCTGTGGCTCCAGCTCCAGCACAGCCACTGCCCACGCCACGGGAGGAAATCCCCCCAGAGAGCCCCAGCACGTGGGGGAGCAGCACACCCCGAGCACAGGAGAAACACACCTTTTGAAACAGATAAAGATGTCCCAATGTCCTCTGACTGCCCAGCAACAACAGTTTTTCTCCCCTTGGCATTTGGTGATTAATTAATAGCTATTCATAGCTCGGGTAACACCGGATTAAAAACACCCTGAGCTGTGCTGTGCCATCCACACACAAACACCAAGCTGAATGCTTCCTGCACGTCCATCCAGCTTCCCAAGGTGAGGATCTGGCTGCACAATTCCACACAAGCTGTGCAGGTATCTCAGTGTGTTTCTACAAAGAGAGCAGTTTGCTCTTTTGCTGGGATGTTGCATCCCCAGCACTGAGAATCACCATTTTCTTTGGAGAATCTCAGCACCACCGTCGCTCTGGCTCCTCATCCTCCAGCCTAACCCCTGCTCTCAGTTCAATGTGATCCTTCTCCATCTTCCAAAATGCTGCTAAAACCCATATTGATAGATACACGGCAGGGAGAGGACTCAAACAGGAAATCATTTTAATGGAAATTTATTTTTAGTGTCATCTGTGCTGTATTGGTGCCTCCCGATGCTCGATTGATTTCAGCAGAGCATCTATGGACAACGGGCATGTAAGAAATGCAGCCAGAGAGAAGCCTGGAAATGGGTTCAGCACATCCACAGCAGAGAATGAGTGACACTGAAAGATCCTCATTTCTGAAAGCAGCATCTGAAAGAGCCTGATCCCAGTCATGACAAAAAAGAAGGAGGATTTTGAAGGAGGCCACTCTCCCCTCAGAGCCTCCCCTGCCTTCTCTCACTGTAATTAGTGAAATGCCCCATTTACTAATTATCAGGCTACAGCAGACTTCTGCTGCTCGTTAGAAATGCTCACTTCTGGAACCCTCAGGTAGAGTAACAGGGAAGGTGGTGCAGGTAGAGTAACCCTGAAAGGCAACTGGAAAGCATTGCTCAGGATTAGGACTGCATGACTCAGGCTTTCAAGGTAGTGAATTCAGCTGCAGAGCTCCCACTGATGTCTATATCATCCCACGCACTTCCAGGGCTGCAATGCATTTATGGTTAATAGTTACCTGTATTCTGAAGGAACTCACAGCAACGAGAGTTTAAAACCCTCACGAAATACATAAACTTTAACCAGGTATTTGGGGAGGTTTTGTTTCAGGCTTCAGAAATACTAATTGGATGAGAGAGCGTGTCAGTATTTTATTGTCCCCAGAAGGAAGCTATTTCACAAACATAAAGCCTTCCCAGTGACACTGCTCATACCTAATTTGACAAAATGTATTTGTGCTGAGTGACTGTAGGGAAATATGGGGGCCTACCTTGTTATTGCTATTCAGATGATTTCCATTATCTCCAGCAGAAATTAAGCCCAAGACTACAACTGCAGAGTTAAACCTTTGGGTTTATTTTTAACCTATTTCTCCCCCCAGGAAATAAAAAAAAAAATCAAAAGCAACATGTACATGAAGAGTCTTACACATTTTAAAGTTGAAATCAGAATGGGATATAACACGATGGAAAACCACTTATACCTGTGCTTGTGTTTTAAGCAAACGTGGTGTGGTTCCATAAGGGGTTAGAAATGGCAGAAGCCAAGCAGAAAACTGGGCCCCCCCCACCAGATACAGTCATAAAAGGACCCTGCCTGTCACACAATGGAGTTCAGATGGAGTTATAGATAGAATAATGAAAATAAATGTGTACGTGACATATCTATTTATATATGCAGTCATTTCCTTCAAAGAGATACATATCTGATATGACACTGCATTAAAATCTGAAGTCCTTTAAAAATATTATTCTCCGACTCTTGACTCTGATAAAATGGCCCTAATAAGTCCTAATAAGTGCTCCCAGTGCACAAAACCATCTTATTCCATGGCAACATGAAGTTAGGTGCCATTTTTTCAAAGATTTTCCTTTAAAAGACCCTAAAAACATACATTTTGACATCAAGTACGATGTCAAAAACAAACAGACTTCTTAAGTTGCAAAGAGTCATTGAACCACCCACTACATGTTTTCACAATGCTTTCATCTTAGAATATTACTGCACACAAAACCATTTAATTTTAGTCCCCCAGGAGTCACAAACGTACAGATGTTGCTGTGTGCCAGCACAGAATCCATGCAGATGCATCTATCATGTACACATTACACTCCTCAGTCTTTGGGAGACAAATTCGTGTTCGACTGTGATCCAAAAACACATGGAAACTGAAAGTGAAATTGCTACTGACTTCATTGATCAAGGAATAAATGAAAGTGATTTCCATGGTATTTCGACCTCATAAAGCAAAAATTATTCTGTTCTTCAAAAAACCCTTGCAAGGAGGACTAACTAGGTTAGAACACAGAATTTATAGCATCAGTACAGTAGGAAAAAAAAAATCTGCTTTTTCTTTTTTTTTAGAAAGAAAAATAAGATTTCTGGACAGAAACAGTGTTCACTTCTATGCAAATCTAGTTTTAAATGAATAGCACCAATCAGAGCACACTTCCAGGCTGATTCTTTCTGTGCTGTTAATAGCAAATCTCTCCCTCCAAGGTTTCTGGCTGGAGAGGTTCGAGAGAAAGGCACAGTGCTGCTGCCTGTCAAAAATAAATAAATAAATAGATAGATAATTTCTTAATGTTAAAACTTGTTGCAGTTCCCTTACTGCCAAAAAGAAATGCAAAAAATAATCAAGTTTACACTTTGGGGGGTTTTCAACCCATTTGTATTCTGTGGCACGCAGAAGATGAAAATGTTTTTAAGGTCACTCTAAATCCACACATTTAAGATTCACCTCCTAATTTCTGACCTCCCCAGCTCCTCACACTGGACCAGCCATGCCTGTCAATGCATTTTCTCANGGACTAACTAGGTTAGAACACAGAATTTATAGCATCAGTACAGTAGGAAAAAAAAATCTGCTTTTTCTTTTTTTTTAGAAAGAAAAATAAGATTTCTGGACAGAAACAGTGTTCACTTCTATGCAAATCTAGTTTTAAATGAATAGCACCAATCAGAGCACACTTCCAGGCTGATTCTTTCTGTGCTGTTAATAGCAAATCTCTCCCTCCAAGGTATCTGGCTGGAGAGGTTCGAGAGAAAGGCACAGTGCTGCTGCCTGTCAAAAATAAATAAATAAATAGATAGATAATTTCTTAATGTTAAAACTTGTTGCAGTTCCCTTACTGCCAAAAAGAAATGCAAAAAATAACCAAGTTTACACTTTGGGGGGTTTTCAACCCATTTGTATTCTGTGGCACGCAGAAGATGAAAATGTTTTTAAGGTCACTCTAAATCCACACATTTAAGATTCACCTCCTAATTTCTGACCTCCCCAGCTCCTCACACTGGACCAGCCATGCCTGTCAATGCATTTTCTCATCCACTGTCTACTTAAGAAGATGTGAAGGCACCCTCATCCAACATTCATCCCTCACCCTCTGCCAGAGGTTCAATTATATCCATCCTTCAGGAAAACCTCACACTTTGTCCTGTGCTCCTCTCTCATTCACTCTACACAAGAAAAACGTTTTTCCCGTTTTTCTACCTGCTTTGCCTACTTGGAGAATTGTGTGTTTAATCTGATTTGTCTGCCAGGATGGGAAGCATTACAGGCAATGTTACGTTCTCGGATCTGAGAAGGAGGAGGCAGTGCAATAGAATAGCTGGCACCCCAGCATAATTTGTTTTCTGTCCTTAAAACTGCAATGCTAAACGTGCATTTTTAATAAAACTTAAGCAATTTAAGCATACTTTTACACATGCCATGGTTTTCAATCACATACATCTAGATGCTCCAAAATACCCCAACCCACTATTAAAAACGCACAGAAACTGCAATAAATGTTTGTCAATCAAAGAGTTGGCAGAAGGAAAAAAAAAAAATAAAGAATAACAGGTTTACCCTTATTCTATCCCCACTCTAATTTCCCCTTCCTAACTTTATAATTGACTAAAAGTCTTCAACATTTCCAGATGATGTAATGCTTATCCGTGCATATTTTTACATAAATGAGTGAGGGAAAAAAAAATTTCAGAGCAGGTACCTTCACGGAGAAATGATGAAAGTGAAATAAATTTAAAATACTACTTCTTAAATATAAGTAAAAACGTAAGGTGAAAGCAGAGAGCGATTAAAAAAAAAAAAAATAAATAAAAAATGTGAAAGGAAGCAATATCTCATTGCGACCGCTTAGGATGAAAGCCCTTCAAATTATCCCCGTGTACTCTGACNAGCAGAGAGCGATTAAAAAAAAAAAATAAATAAAAAATGTGAAAGGAAGCAATATCTCATTGCGACCGCTTAGGATGAAAGCCCTTCAAATTATCCCCGTGTACTCTGACAGATTTCTACGGCACTTGGCAAAAATTCTGTACTTTTCCAGATGAGAAAGAAAGAAAAAGCGCCTCTCTGCCTCCTTGCCTCCGCAAGCACCGTCTCGTTCCGAAGGAGGCAGGCACGGAGGGACGCGGCTGGGCTCCGGGCTGTCACTTTGCGAGGTGAGCGACTTTAAGCGATCGCGGAGCTCTCGCTCCTCGCCCTTCTCCCCGCGGCTCCCGCAGCCAGCGCGACGCTCTCGGCACAAAAGCCACCACCGCGACCCGCTCCCCTTCCCGGCCGGCAGGAGGGGAAGGATGGGGACAAGGGAAGGGACCCCCGCGGCNGAGGGACCAGCGCTAACCCCAGCCCTCCGCAGTCTTAAAGCACCACCAGGTCCGCACAGTGGAAAAACCCAAGACCAATAGAAGAAGGCAGCAGAATTTCCTGCCTCCCAATAGTTGGCTGAACTGCGGCCGTTTGGCATCAGCTGAGTTGTATATGACTAATGTGTTGACAAGTCGTGTGGGGGGACTGGAGGAGGGGGCCCTTCTAGAAGGTCACAGCCCAGACAGGCGAGTGCATCAAATAATTGACTGGGATTCTGTGCACCACTGAAGGAAAATACATAAACACGCACACACACACATCTTGCAGTGCTTACACAGGTCCAGGTACTATTTGGCCTTTCATCTGCGTCTCTTTCTGTGGAGAGACATTTTTTTCCCCCTGTAGTGAAAGAGTAAATTACAGCCTCTCTAACTAAAAGCAATTTCTGCGCCTATTCTTTCTTCACATCTGTGATGTGAAGGTTCGTCTGAAAAGGAATGGGAAAAAAAGAGAAAAAAGGGGAAAAATATTAAATGAAGACAGCTGAAAAAAAATCAATATTGTGAAATACATAACAGCATTAGGGCAACTCTGGATTTAAGCTGTACGATGAAAAGCAAACACAACAAAGCAATAAGGAATCTCAACCTGCAGAATCCCCAGTGTGTTACCAACAGGATGACTTCACATTTGGGGGATGACATTTTTTTAAGAAAATGCTTTATAGCACCAGACATTGCCCTGCTGCCAACACCCTGCCTTGTGCACTGCAATGAAATCCAAGCAAGGACGTCCCCCAGAAAGGCATTGGGATGGACATCTGCAGAAAGCTCAGCAGCAGAACCGTGCAGGGAAGGAGGTCTGTCTGGAGATGTTTCTGAAGCTACAGAGGACAGATCAGCACACATCCCTGAGGCATTGTATAAGGCCCTTCTTTCTAATTCTTGAGGAGACCAAACTGAGGGACAGTGGGAGCCATCAGGAGAGAGCTCAGTTCCCTGCATCCCATTTGGGCTGGGCTATCAGCCAGGAGAGACTGAAGCCTGGAAGGGAAAGCAGGAGAGATGAGACCAATATTGGGCAGGGAGTCGTGGCTGCATTTAAGAAAAAAGATGTGGGCAACCAGGGAAGCTCTTCAGGGAAAAATAGATTCTGATGCTGTTAAACAAAAATTAAAGAGAGAAGTGCAAATGTCTTGGGGGAGAATAAAAAAAAAAAAAAAAAGAAAGAAAAGAGAAAGAAATTTGGTTTTATTGGGAGTGAAGTTCTGTTAAAAATAACAATACTTTAATCTGTCTGTTTAGAAGAGAGCTGGTGACTAGCAGAAATGTTTAAGTATAGATTTGAGAGCATTTGGGAGAAGTTCATGACAGATTTGTTCAGGCAGCTCTTTCAGAATTGCTTTGTTTCCTGTTCTGAAGCCCGAAACATGTTTGGGGCTTAGGAGATACAATGTTCTGTGACATAGAATAAATAAACCTCTTTCTTATACATTTCTACCTCCTTTACTCATCTATATAACTCTGGTAGCCCTTGACAAATTTCAGCTTCCCATAGAGCTGTCTCAAACAAGTCTCTGTGTATTTCAGTTCATTTGAAACAACCACAGCAGCTGCAAACTAAAAGAGTAAATCTTTAATTTGTTCTTCAGTGGCACCAAAAGGCAAAGGGACCAACTTCCAGTGGGTATATAATATTTTCTAGCAGAATCCAGCAAACTAAGCAGCGTAATCCTTGTCCTGAGCTGGGTTTAAGGAGGGGAGGAGGAAGGCAGGATGCAATTTTGCATGAAAGCAGGGTTCACTGGTCCTGCTGCTCAGGGAATGGCTTGACTGAAACCTAAATTCAATTCAATCTGTCAAAGTGGAGAAAGAAGGCTGTATGATAACTTCCACACAAAGTGCATGAAATCAGTCAGGATGCTACTTTTCAAGTCCGGAAAATCAAGCATGATCAGGCTTCAGCTGCAATCAGGACTACTCAAGGTCACGAACCAAGGAGAGGCCCCATTTATTTTGTTGTTTGTTTGATTAAAAGAGAATATCCTGGATTAAGTGGCTGGAAATTATTTAGTTCTTCCTAAAACAAATTCAACAATTTTCCAGCAAAGTATATCAATTAGACTTTGCATATAACTATATCTTCTCTTTAAAAAAAAAAAAGAAAAAAAGCTTTTAAAGTTATTCATTTAGTTGTAAGGATCAAAAATCTTAAAATAGTCTTAAATTCTTAAATCGTCTTAAATCTGAGGTTAGATCTCCTACTGGTTGACTGTATCAGGCTGACCATCCTTGCTTTCTGCAGCTACCACACAGGTTGGTGAGGAAGATCTCTGGAAGTTAACAGAGATATGGCAGCAGTTCAAATCAGCTGATGATCACCCTAAATGCGTCTCAGGCAGAACTTCAGGTCACACTACACTGCAGGAGGCACAAGGAGAAGATTTTATACTAGGACCTCGCTGAAACCCTGAAGCATTTGAGCCATCTGGTTCCAATGGGATTTCCAGAACACCACCATTCTTTCTGACAGTTCTGGCCACACACATTCCGGCTCTCCCCCGAGCCACCAGCATGAAGAACATGCAGAAACATCACCAGCATGATCAGTCTGACAACATCCCACCCAGTCATCAGCTCGCAGTTGAAATATCTCAACTGAAAACCACGGGAAGGGTTAAAAGGTGAGGTCTGCACACCAGTTTTGCAGTGCACCTGCATCATATTCTCATATTAAGTGAGCAGAAACACAAGGAATGACCAAGCAGAGTAAGAGCTGCCCCATGGAAAGCCTTTGTGAAAATGAAGTGGGTTACAAGGATCCCAGTGGCTGAATATTTCCACATTCCCACGTTGGAAGATGATGTATCTGGTGGATAACTCCCATAACCAGTCTTGCAGGGAAATTCTTTCTTCAAAGAAAAAGATAAAATGGCCTGTCTACAATAAGTCTGCATTGATTGGGACTTTAAAAAAAAAAAACAAAAGAATCTTCCAAGGGGAGACTGGGCTGGGAGCAGCAGCAGTAATTGGTTCTATTCAGATCGTGGATGGTTTCATAGGCTTTGGGCTTTAGGGTACTCAGTCAAATATCTGCCATTGAAGCATTCAGCTATTCAAACAGAGACCCTCATTGTCATTCAGAATGCAAAAAACTCATTTGCAATTTCAGCTTTGAAAGTGGTTTTAAAAGCACCTGAAGGAAGAAAGAATGGGAGGGAAGTAGAGAGGAAGTGAAGGGAGAGTGGGGTGAGAGAGGAAGTTCTCAACAGCTGGAAGACCTGGGGAAAGGAAACAATAAAAAAATGAACATGCCCCAAATCAGAATCTAAATGACTGATCAGCCCAGTTTCTGGGAGAGGGGACACCTTGGCTCAGTCATCCCTCAGTTCCTAAATCATTCTGTCTCTCCTCATTACTGACCTCTTTCCCTCACTGGAGTTTTCTTGACTGTTTCCTTGCAGCGTAGTAATTTGAAAGGAAAATATGAGTTATTCTCTTGTAGACTAGGTAAAGATGAACACAGAGGGCTATAACTAAGCAAACTCACTTAGTTCTACATTTAGTCATGATTTTCATTACAATAAGATTTAGAAATGTTTTCAGTTCTACTAAGAAAGGAGTTGTAGCCCCAGTCAGTTTAAAAACAAAACCAAAGAAAGCATCATAGCCCCTTGAGATAATAACAATAAAGGAACAAAACCTGGAATGGCTCACAAAGCAATTTTTTTTTCCTTTTTTAATGAAAATGTGGAAAGAATTTGTGACTATTTGGCTGAAATACAGTCCAAAGCATTCAAATCTGTCTTCTGAAACAAACTGTGAAATATTCTCCGTCTTTTCCCTGATTCATATCTGTTTTAAAGATGACAGGTTTGAACCACTCTTCTCCAAATGTTCAGGTAAACTAAAGCTTTGTCACTGCACCCATAATAAAGAGAGATAAACTCAAAGAGGGATAAAGGGACCAGGGGTGAAGAAGGGAAGAGGAGCAGAAGTGGGAAAGCTTTTTAGTAGGTTCCATCAGTCTGGAAACAGGAGAATCAAAAGCCTTGTGAGAACAGGTTTTCCTCTGAAGGCTTCATGCCCGATTTGATACTGGAGAGATTCAGATAAATGTTGATTGCTTGTCAAAACCAATCTCTAAACCTTCTGATATTCACTGGCTACCAAGCTTAATGCTCATATCTATAAGCTCACAGTCAGCCATTTTTATCAGGGCAAGCTGCAAAAATTAAATATTTTCCATGAGACACTTTAGAATTGAAAAGGAATTTCTAGTTCTGTAAGCACCATTAAGAAGATACCAGTGGAAAAGCTCTGGGAATGCTCACCATGGAGAAACAAAATCTTAAATATCTGCATGCAACTACCTGTGAAAGCATCCATGCTGCTGCTACCTATCTATTCCACCCCAAAAATGCAAGGGAATAAGTACAATTTGCTTCATTTGAAGCCATTGACTGCTCCAAGCCGATAATGTGCAGGAATATTGTTATCTGGCAAAAAAATGTGCTCTCTCGCATGACCTGTTCTTACAGTACACACACAATTAGCCATTCAGTCTTGATATGCTCATGAATTAAAGCAGCAGCTTTCAAAACACTCTGGATGGCTTAATACACACTGAGCTTTAAAGCATAAAATGGGGATTTTTTTTTTTTTTCCTTGCCTGAAGTTACTCTTTTCTCGTGCAGCTCGTTCCTGGGGTTCCAGCAGCATCTGGAAGACGTGAACAAGCCAGCTTTCCCCATTAGGTGGTTCTGTGAGCACAGGATTGGTGGGAAAAGGAATTTCCTCTGGATATTTGGTCAGAAGACTGAAGACCTAAGTCAGATGTCCATTAATTTTTCCAATTTTTTCAACAACTTGGAGTGGGATTAGTCTCTCCCTCTCCTCTGCCCAGGTGAGTGCTCGTACTCTTATACACATATGAAAGCAATGAATTAATTATATTCTACTTAAACCCAGCAAGCAAATGGATTGAGATTGGACAGCAGGTTCAAAAGTTGTTAGAGAGAAGGAGGGGAGCAGCTGACAAAGATGATTCTTAGAAATCCGTGCTAGGGTAAGGCATGGAAAAATCCATTCTGTGGGAAGGATTTCAAAGCCCCGTGTATGATTCATGTTTTCTTGAGAGAATACCAGATTTTGCTATTTCAAGCAATATCATCAAAACATAGGGTAGTGATTTTATTTCTTTTTTTTTAGTGCTCTAGACTTCTCTTTGCATTGCACCTTGCAAACAAACAGAGAAGGTAAAATTCTTGCTGCTTAAAGGACTGCCAGCTAAAGGAAAAATATTTCCTTTCAGAGGGGAGACACCAGGAGAAATATCTTTTTTTTTTTTTCAATTTTCACATTTTCATACAGACAAGTTTGTTCCTAACATAGGAAATAGGGTAGGGGAGGAGGGGGCCATGTGGAATAGCTAAAGAGGAAGGCTGGGGACACAGCACACAACACTTCAGCCAGCTGTCTTGGGTGAAAACGTGGGCTTGAAGAAGGGCAGAGAGGCTTCTCTCGGTGCTAATTGGCTCTCACAAGAGGAAGTAGAATAGCATGAGACCCCCAGCATTATGGCACTGGAGATATCCACTGAAAGCTTCCCAGTAAAGATGAACTGAACCCATTTGTGTGTCTGACGTGTGTGCAAAGACAAGACATTGAAGACCGCGGTGTTAAGCGACAGTAATGCCAAGATAGGATGGAATGAATTACATGCACTGAAATCATAGGAACAGCTGTGCCACACTGCACATATCATAACCTTGCAGCATGAAAGGGATGAGTCAAGAGGACTTTTTCATTTCTAAATCTGATTTTCCATTATTTGGGTTAGGAGTCAGAGCCTTTTAGCCAGAGATCTAGGACTCCTCTGGGTTTGGATGCAGGCATGTCTATATACACACAACTGTTTCCCATTGAAAAGAAGTGGTAGGAAAAGAGGAAATTTGAAGGAATATCACAATTTCAACAAGGCTTTAAAAAAAAAACAACAAACATTAACGGTGGTTTCAAAGCTCTGCAGCCCTCTCTTTAATAATTGTTACAGTGCAATCCATTAAGGACTGTAATTATGTGGGAAGAAGGTTATCCCTGGTCCTGAGCCAAATAGAGATTTCTATTACCTGCTCTGGATGCCAGTGGCTCACAAGGAGTAGCAACCACATAAACAAAACAAGAATTGAACTACTGGGAGCCAATTCCCCCCTGGCCAGAGTCAATACAAGGAAGGCACCAGGAAGAGCAGAGCTCTCCATGCCTCAGGCGATGCACAGTGTCCTCCACGTTTTCATCATCCTGACTCCCACCTGCTTCCAGGCACTGAAGAATAGATGATATCTCAGCTTGCAGACTGCTGGGAGCACGTGTGAGCGTGGCTCTTCCCAACCCTGGTGCAAAGGAGGGGCCGCAGGGGAGCAGCAGGACCGCAGAGCAGCGGTGGAGCAGGGATGCAGGGTTGCCAAGCAACAGCCTACCACGGGAGGGGGAGTTAAAATGGGATATAAACTGTGTTTGCTCGTGTGGGGCCACGGTAGCCCTCCCATCTGCTTTTCCCCCTGCTTCCATCAAGTTGTGGGTCTGGATTTCACGAGAAGGTTTGGCCGCAAGCGTGTCCTGCACCACGAGCTCCAGTCGGCTCCTCCAGGAGGTTGCAGCAGGGAGAACCGTAAGAAATATTTCCTTTGCCAACTTGTTGTCATGGATAATGCAGCAAGAGCAGGAGCAGGCTGCTCTAGGTTCTCCAGACAGCCTGCCCCAAGGCTCAGGAGCACAGAGTGAAACCAGACCTGCTCCATTCACACATCTGTGTCAGTGATGCTCCATCCTTTGTCTCAGAAACACAACATAGGGGAGATTTCTTCCTTCATAGCATTCTGTGCAACAAGTGGAGCCTCTAAAGTAAGGTTCTTGTCTCTGTTCTGTGAGGACATAAATATTTGAGGGCATGGCATCAGAGGAGACCTTCAAAAAAGTTTTAGGCAAGAGCCTAAAAGTTTTCAGCCTTCACTTTTTCTGGTGAAGAGGGACCAGTTTGAGAGGATGGAATAAAAACTCCTGACAACTAATGGGGCTGGACCACAGATGCTGGAAAGACCTTTCTGAAGGCTGACCCCAAACCTCTCTCTGCAAGGACAATCTACCACCAACCCAGCCCCTCCTGGCCATGCCCCACGCCTCAGCTTTCACCCAACCCAGCTGCTGGTTCCAGCTGCAAAGCCCTGTGCTGCTCTGCCTCGTCCCTGGTGCAACTCGAGGTTTTCAGTTTACCACAAAAATTATTTGTGATTCCCCCTCTTCTGTTAACCCTTTCTTGCCTGTCCACACTTAATAGCCATCAGCACCAAGAAACTGTGTGCTTACAGACCACTGCACAAATAATTTTGACTTCATATTACATTTTCTGTAACCTATCATTATTTGCAGGCAAAGGAAACAAAATATTATGAAGGAAACCACATTTGCATTTACTTTTAAGCACAGAACACAAATTTTACCAATGGAAATTGTTCACAGATAAGATGAATACATTCTCTGTGCCTCTCAAGTCACTAAGTCATCCAGGGAAACACAAATGGTTATAAAGTAGACACTTATCTCTTTCTTCCATCCGTCTATTTTGGTCTCCTCTAATAGTCAAAAGAGAGAAGAAAGCACATTTGAGAGATGATCCCTCCCACCTTAAAGTGACTGGCAAAGGTAAAACAGAAATCACACCTTGGAAATTCCCATTCCGCTCTCTCCAAGTATTATGTGGAGAAGCTGCAGTGAATTGCACCATAAACACTTTAAATTAAGCGAGATGAGCAATGTCCAGAGCAGCCAACTGTTGCTGAGGTTTTAAATAGCAGCAAGCCCACAGGCAGGATTTGAATGCAGCTAATGGAGATCTTGTTTTTTGGGGAGGAAATTCTTCTACGAGAGCAGAAAAGCACTTGACTGTAAGTCTGGCAAACAAGTGAAATTTCATATGCTGGCTGGAGATGGAAAATAACACCAAGTACTTCATTTGAGAAGTTTGGTAGGGCTGTGTTGTGGAGGACTTCAGCAGCAGAGGAGAATAATGTGAGAGAGAAACAATGGGATAACCTGCCCTGTGAAGAGTTTCACATTAAAATGAAAGCCTGGATAAACATGAGTGACAGCAACACATTGAACTGGTATTAAAGGAGAAAAATCCAAATTGTCATGTCTTCAACTGGTGTCAACACATCTGGAGTAGTGTGTACCACTCCTGACCTCCTCAGACCAAGAAAAATCCAAACACACTGGAGTCTAGTGAAGGAACCACAAAAATGGTTATGGACTTGGAGAATCTGATCCATGAGGAAAGGCTGACAAAGCTGTGACTATTTAGACTGGAGAAGGCTCTAGAGGATCTTAGCAATGAGTAAAAATAGTGGATGGGATGGTGTAAAGAAGCTGTAGCCTGACCCTCCTCAGTGATATTCAGTGAGCAGACAAAAGGCAAAAGACAAACAGAAACCAAGCGGCTCCATTTAAAGATATGACTTTATATATATATAAAAATAATGTATTTACTTTTTCAGTGATCATAAAAAATGCTGGCAGAGGTATCCTAAAGAGTGCCCATCCTTGGAGTTATTCAAAATTTGACAGGACACAGGGCTGAGCAGCTGCTGCAGTAGTTGACCCTGCTTTGGGCAGCAGGGCTGGTCTAGACCTGCCAAGGTCAGCCTCATGGATCTGTAGCAAAACCACTGATTTCATTCTCCACAGAGAAGCTGATCTGGTCCAACACAGACTGGTGCTGTGGTAGTCCTTGTTCATTTCCTTGGGGACTGTTCTTGGGGACAGTTTTTTGGGTTTGGTTGCTGTGGCTCCCATTTTTTTGAAGTATAGCCACCTGTCAAAAGTGATCTCTTAACCACCAACAGCTATTTTTAGATAATGGTGGTTCATTTTAAAAGTCTACATTTACTAACAGTTACCACAGTCGGGTTTTCTCTGAGCTGAAGTGCTCATAAAGTTCACTGAGTAAACAGAGCCAATATCATCTGTGCAAGAGACAAAAATGGGCAAGTAAACAGAGCTTTCCTGACTTCCCTGCAAAGGACTGCAGTTTAGTGGAGAGGGAAGGAGGTTGAAAACACATTTCCTCCACTATTCTGGAATAGTTCTCCCGAAACCACAGACCAAGCAAACCCCCCCTGTGGCTCCCCACCCCTCAGCACACAGAGCTGGGTGGAGTGCAGGCCACAGCCGTGTGCAGGGAAGGACTTTGGCACGTGGCAGCAGGCACAGGGCGCCAATGTTTGCCTTCAGAGCAATCAGGGATGCACGTTCCATACATCCTGCTCCATCCACGCTTATCACATCCTTGCTGATTCATCTCTTCCCTAAGCAGACTGCTTCCTCTCTCCCCACCTGACATTCCTTCTCACACAGAATCCCTCCCTGCTGCTATCACTCTCCTGCATATCTGGGTCCTGTCTGTTTCTGCTGTCTCCTTCTTTGAAATGATACGACCACAACACAATGAGCTTAAAGCATCTTTTAGCTGAAGGTTAAGCCAGAAATCTTAAAAAGATACACCTGTCTTGCATAACATCTCCTGTCTTTCCTGCACAGCAATGTGGAGAGAATAACTTCTTACTATTTTGGTCTCCCTGCTATTCTCCAAAATGTGGATACAAAAAATAAAGCTATGTTTAATTAGTTACAAGTCAATAAATTAATCAAGAAGATACTCTATCAAAATAGGTTTATTTAAAGAAAAAAACTCACAGAATATGCTAGATGCTGAGGCACTGAATTATTGAATTGTACTAACTTTCATATTTAGGTAGAAGCTTAAGGCTGAACAAAATATTAATTGACATAATGCCTCCTTTTTGGAAAAAGCTGAATTCAGTACATTTGAAACGTTCTGCTGTATGAGTTCAAAATTTCAATACAGTTTCTTAATTAGCATGTTCAAATGACAATAACAATTGTTTTACAATAAGAAAACCATAATACTTTCACTTTTTTCCCATGTGAAATTTGGGATTCCTGTCAGTTTAGAACTGAAATTATAGCAGGTTAGCTTTTGTCATTGGACATTCAATTAAACTTCTGTTTTTCAGTTAGTTTTAACACACATACCAAGGACTTCACTGGAAGGAGTGGTTTTCTAGTTATTTTTCTGTATTTAGGTGTTCTCCCAGACACATAGGAAAAGAAGTCTTGTGATCTCACTTTAAGCCCTAACAGATAATTGTTATAGACCACGGCACAGACAAATCTCTGCCCTCGGAATCTGCAAAAGTGATCAGCAGCTGTTTCAGGTCGTGACTGATGGGAGCTGGCAAAGCTTTGTGGGAAAATGGCAAAATGCCTACATGTACACGTCCAGCTCGAGTGCCACAGGCTTTTCACATAAGGAATAATCAGATCCCCATAAACAACCTTTACAAGATGAGGGAGGGGTGCTGGGGGCAGGGAGTGGTGAGATCTCATTTGTCTTCAATAGTTAATATTAAGGAATGAGTTCTCAACAAGTCAATACTTCCTAATCATGAGACGGAATTTTTCTCTGTGCATTGGAAGCCTGCCTCGATCATTTCTTGACCCAACGCTCTTCCACGAGTGCAATACATATAATTTTAAAGTATTTCTAAATTCGGCATCTGGGAAGAGATGTTTCTCTAAAGATTAACAAGAAACTGTTAGAACCCAGCAGAAAAACCAGATACAGCTATCACATATAACCTTCTCAGAACACACAACGCAAACTAAAGATCTTCCAAATACCACATCTGTTAGTTTTCTTTCCTATGCAGGGTGGCAAATGACACAGGGGTAGGTATTTCTCCCGTGTCAGAACACGTGCTTTTGCCAAATGGGGGGGCCGGGAGGACGGCAGGGCAAGAAGATGTCCTTCGTGCCTCCCCCCGCGAAGGATGCTCTGATGTTCGCAGAAAAAGCCGCTCAGTTGCGGGCTGTCCCCTTCGCGAGGCGAGCGACTCTGAGCGATCGCGGAGCTCGCCCGCCCTTCTCCTCGCGGCTCCCGCAGCCAGCGCGACGCGTCCGACCCCGCCAGGCACCGCCGTGACCCGAGGAGGGCAGGAGGGGACAAGGGAAGGGACCCCCGCGGCGGGGCTCACCATGCGAGATGCTGTGGAGCAAGGCGACGGCCAACATCCACATGCCCCCGCCGCTCCCCCGCTCCCCGCTCCGGGCTCGCCCTCGCCTGGCTCGGCTGGTGGCTGCTCGGAGCCTGCGGGGCCGCTCGTCCGCCCAGCGAGCGCTCAGCCCCGCCTGCAGCCCCGCGGCTCCGCCGACACTCGCCCGGCGCTCGGGCGGGGGAAGAGGNGGAGCGCACTGAGCCCGCTGCTCACCTCCCCTGCCTCCCGGCGCGGCGGAGGGACCAGCGCTAACCCCAGCCCTCCGCAGTCTTAAAGCACCACCAGGTCCGCACAGCGCGGGGGAAAGCGAGAGCTAAAGAAACAGGCACCGTAAAGCTGTGCTGTGATGTGACAATATCGGTGTGTGCACGGAGAGTGCACAAGTCATCATCCGGCGGCACTCCGGGGGGACCGGCGGGGAGAATTATTAGGCTGGGTTATGTGTAAGGCAGTGTTTACTCGTTTCTTAGGACTTTCGATCAGTTATACGAAATTGTATGTATTGTATGCAATTTATTCTGGCTATTGCTCTTTCTTGCTTGAAACATCCTCGCCGAGTTGCAAGTCTTTTGACGAATGGAATAACTTGATTTCCCACTCATCTATAAGTCAAAGAGAGTGTTGGAGCTCTCTGGAATGAAGTATTTTCTCCCAGATTGGTGTCAGCGTTAGTTTAGCTTGAGATCCAAGCCACAGACCTTACACCTGGATCCTACAAGTATTTGGCTTATCATCTGCATGGGAAAAGTGAAACATCTCCTTAGGTGCTCACACAGATGAACAGCAGGTCAAGGTGAAAAGATGTTAAAAATTATTTTCCCTCAAAGGGAAGTGCAATCACACTGACAGCAGGGTGGGAACTGGCCTTTAAAGTGGTCACAGAGGTCTTGGGAAGTTCATGACGTGCAGAACCACAGAATCACCAAAGATGGAAGAGGCCTTCAAGATCCTCCTGTCCCACCATCAGCCCAGCAGCACCATAAAGAGGCTGCATGAAAGAAAAGCTGAAGTGGTTTTATGGGGACCTGAAGAAGGGTCTGTGATAAAGGCATAAAACTCCTCAATAAAGCAGCAGCAACAAAAATAAATAATAAAAAAATTATGGACAAGGTAGTACACGAGCACTTGAATCAATGAATAAGACAAAATAGCAGATGTAAAGTTACCAAAGTGTTTAAAATACAGATATATTTATTGTTTTACTTCTTGTGCTGGAAAGGAAAATTATCTTCTGGGTTTTATTTTGGGAGGAGACAGGTCTGTACACATATACTTGGGTGGCCAGAGAGCAAGGTCTTGCAGTGCGAGAACATCTGCAGTGAACAGACATATGATGGGGTCATGGGGGGAAAAATATGTCAGACCATGCTCATGCTGAGTAAAATGCAGCAAGTTCTGGGTACATGAGGTGGGAGAAGGAGGGAGATGTCAGAAGCAAAGTCCAAGGTGTGGCTTGGAGCAGCTGTAAGGATGCAAACATGGGCGGTGACAAGTGGAGGGCAGACCAGGAAGGGGGAGGAGAGGTGTCTGGGCTGAACTTGGGTCTTGGGAATGGAAGGAAAGATGTTTCTCTAAGTGTCTGTTTAGTTGAATGTCTTCTTTCTTCTCAACACCTAAATCAGTAATTAAAAGTTTATTTTCATTTGCAATAAATTAATTAATTCCCTGAGCTGAGACATCTTCTGAGAACTTATTACTAGTTCTACAAGTAAATGCAACACTTCATAACACCTGCTAAAGAACTGTTGGAAAACAAGAAGAAAAGAAAAAAAACCCATCAATTTTCAAATTAAGGCAAACCACAGAAACACTGAATTAATTATTTGTAAGATTCTAAACATGGGTGTGGCTTCCTCTCACTTGTTACATAAATTAAGTAAACAAAGATATCAACAAGAATTCTGTAGAACTTTTCTTTATTATAGGATGTGCCATTTTCTTTATTATAGGATGGATAGCAGGAGTTTTGTGCCCAGAAACATTTTCCTTGGTATATTACATATACCCTCCTCAAAGAGAAATAATGATCAGTTGTAAAACAAATACTCTCTTGTTGATTTGAAATTATCTAAATGGTTTCTTAAACCAGCAGAGGGGGAAAAAATATGGGTTTGTTATAGGTTGTTGTATTAAACAATTTTGCTGTTGGCTTCCTGATTCACAGAATATTGTGGTTTGGAAGGGACCCATCAGGATCACCAAGTCCAGCTCCTGGCCTTGCATAGGACACCCCAAAAATCCCACCCTGTGCCTATGAGTGCTGTCTAACTGGGAAATTCAACTGCAAAAGCTTTCATGCAGACCAGTAGTGAATGTCTGGGAATGTATCAATGCTAAAACAGGAGAATTATGAGCAGGATCTTTTTTTTTTTTAATGATATGAAGCAATGCAATCCAAACTCCTCCTCAGGACTCACTTTAGTGCTACTTCTACTCCCTCCTCAGAACTCTTGACAACTTTTTGTGCACTGATCTTCCACAGCATCCCTGTAAGTTTGGACTGTGTTGTTATTCCCATATCAAAGAAGAAGTGAAGCCCAGGGAAGCCAAGGGATGATCCACCAAGGGATCCAGGCACTGAAATTGCCCATATTGCAAAAGCCAAGTTTGAAGTGGTCTGATAATTTTGGAACTCACAACCTTATGTAGTACCCAGTGTCCTGGTGGTTTACACAGAAGTGTTAGGTACTGCAAAATGGGATTCAAGGGAAATAAGTGGAGAACCTCGTTGGGAAATACCTAAAGAAAAGTGCCCTGACACCCACCCTGCGATGGCCCAGAGGCACCAATGGGCTGGGTTCTCTCAGGGGAGGCACAGGAGGAGACAATTGACTCCTGCACTTGTTCTACACCCAGCAGAGAGAGAGCTGGGATCAAATTATTACCTGACAAACATATTAAAAAAATGGTGAATCCCAGTTATCCTGCTTTTTTCCAAAGTAGTCTTTTTCCATACTTCCTTCACACAGACCAAGTGTGACTTAGAGGATGCCACATGATGCCACATTAACTTCATCTTCTCTGAGGCAAAAAGAGTTGGAGTCCTTCTCCAAAGCAAGCAGAAAAGCACTGGGTTGTGAATCTCACACTTTCAAAGCTTGTGACCTTGGGGTTTGAGCATGGGGTGACAAATGGGGGCAACAGTGGGGACACTCCTACTCCATTTCCATGCTCCTGCTGGCAGAAGTGCAGCAGACCAGCATGTGGTAGGGAGCCAGACGAGGTTTTCATGCCTCCAGCACCCCCCAAATATCAACATCTTCTTGCCAGAAGGCAGCTCTAGAGACACTCCCACAGCAATACTCTGCTGCTGAAAGGTTTTTTGCACAAAAACCCACAGCAATGTACATAATAACCTGAGAATTTATGGAGACTCTTCCATAGCCTCTGATTTTCTACCCATAATTTTCGATTTCTAATTCATGAAAGCCTCCCTGCAGTTTGTTCTCAAGCCCTTCTGTCGTCTGCCTAGCACTTTCTTTTTTCCTGCAAGTATCCAAGTCATTAAAAATGCAAGTACAACTATATATATCTCTCTAATACTATATATATTGTTATGGAGATCGTTCTAAGAGATAACATTATGAAGGATCTTATGAAAGATCTTATCTTCATGTGAAAGCTTTATTAATGCCTTACCAGAGGTAACTGGGGATCAGTTTTGCCCTCTGTAATTAGCTGAAATTACCTCGACCTTCTCTCCGAGCTGGATGAACAACACGCAGAGCTGTAATCTCAGTTATTCTTCTGAATCTGTGCATGTTAAAGAATAAAATGTGAGGAGTGGAGAGGAGGGAAAGAGAGACTAGAGAAGGAAGGACAGTCTATACCCAGCTAACTCCCCTCAGCATCTGGTTTTGTTGTAATATGTTTTAGCCTGTCTAGTTGCAGTTCTTCCCCAGGATCCATTCTCACAGAGATTTGTGCCTCAGTTCCTGGGTTAGTTCCTCTTCAAGGGGTAGAAGCATCTGAAACCTGCAGCCAGATGGAACAAAACCTATTTCAGTAGGTGAGCAAGGCCCCTTCCCATCCCAAAATGACCGTATTTTCAGCAACCATGCTCATGCTCACACTCAAACCATTTTTTCCCCTCTTCCCAGAACATCTGGGTCTAGTTCAGTGTGTCTGAGCACGTGGCAGGTCATGCCAGCCTTTCTCTTCACATCCAGACCAGCTGAAGTTCCAAACAGCCTCATGCTGAGCCCTGACATCCCACATTAGGGAAAAGAAATAGATGCACAGATAATAAAACACAATCTTGTCAACAACTTTTAACTAAACATGAAAAAGGAGCAGGTGTAAATTTAGAAAGACCTGAGTTACAGACTTGAACAGCAAGTGGCAGGTGCACACTCTCAATCAGGGATGCTGATTTAATTTCTGCCAAATCTTCCAGTTGTTTTCCTCAGTCTTCATCAGGCAGAGGATCATCAGGTTGGCATTTATCCAAGCCCCAGCCTCACTAAAGTTCCAGCCAAAGTGCTCATCCCAAGTATCAGAGCTGGATTAGGTAAACATCAAAGTTGGGAGTTTTAAGTGAGCTTAAGGTAGCATGGCCTGGGCTTTTATTTTGTCTCACCCTCTCAGCTGCACATTAAACACACAGAGTGGAGGGGTCACTTCAGACCTGTGAATTCTCTCCTCAGGGCAGGTGAGGAACTGCACAATATCATTCCTGTATGTGATTTTTGGTGATACTCCCTACATAAATTTTTTTAAAAAATAGATTGCATCAGCTGTATGAAACTGGGCCAAGAAATCTAAAAAAACCCAAGGCCAAATAAAAATCTCCCCATGTCATCTCTACCTGACCACTTTTATGCACAGCTCAGCTTCAGGCTTCACCCAAGCCAAAATCAAAATGACCAGTGTCTTTCAGTGTCTGTCACTGACAGGGGAAGGTTTTCTCAGGGCAGGCAGCATCAGAGTTTCTGTCACATGGAACTGCTGCTGAGGTGCTGCTACTGCTATAAATTAAAAGGCAAAGTTGTCTTTCTGAGTATATCTCAGCTCCACTTCCCTTTATCATCCCAGAGAACTCCTGAGGTTTTTAGAGCTGTTCCTTACCACAGTTCACCCGTGGAGAAGAGAAAGAAAGGTTCAGAAATAGGGCAAGACATTTTGGACAGGAGACAGCTTCTTGAGCAGATGTTTAAATAATGCTTCCTAAAAAAATCAGGCCTCATTCTCCTGAAATACAACACTATCTGTATCAACTAAAAGCAGATCTAGAGTGCTTTTAGTGGTTCCCAGCAACTGCAAACAGTAGGAGGTACCAATAAGGAAACAGCAGGACTGAACTAATTTCCTTTGACATGGCAATAACCCCAAAGAAATCTGCTTTCTCTTCAAAGAGGCAAAGCTCAAGGCAGCACTGCATTTGGGGAACCTTTCATTGGGGTCACCTGTTTCATGTTCCAGTGTCATACTGAAAAAATCACCCCGTGAAAACTTCACTTGGCAATAGATCAGTGATAAACAGTTGGTGGATTTGTCACTGACTCATGAATCAGCTCTGCCCTTATTACTATTTTTTTACAGTGATGCTGTTAGTTTTTCAAGGGAATACAAAGGATTTTGGATTGCACAGAAGATGTTTCTCGGCTGGACAAATTTCTCCACATTTCTTCATGGGCAAATTGCCTTTTGCCTTCTCTTTCAGCTCCATCTTCCCTCACCACCCTGGCAGTGCCTTGAACCTGAGAGGTCTGTGACAAGTCAGGCTCATTTTCTCTTGGCCCAGTGGCTTCAGAAGTAAACTGTTCACAGACAGGCATCTCAAGCTGATCTGCAAATAACCCAAGTGTTCAAAACCAGAAGTACACACACAAACCACCACGGAAAACAAAGCCATGGGTCAACATCAGATGAATGCTCTCTGTAGGTGACTGGCCAAAATATCTCTGGCAGAAGGCCAGTCAGAGGATAGCTGGCTTATAATGGTTGTTAAATGACCTCTCCATCGTGTTTGATTGTGCCTGGACATGCCCAGGCAGGAAAGCAGCTCCTGGCACGGCTTTGCCATCTGCCACCCCATGACGGATGTGAGACCTCGCCTCCTGGTCCCTGTGCTGCAATTTCACCCCCCAGAGAAGTGTTTGAGCACCTCAGCCCTGCCCCAAAGCTCTTTACTAACAAGAAAAAGGGGTATAACTACCAAATAAAACCACCTGAGTGTCACAGCACCAAAGCCCTCGAGGGGCTGGAACTGGTAGCCCTCGGCCACACTTTTTATGCCTCTGTACCTCAGTGACTCCACTTGCAGAGCTGAAGGAGAGAAGCTTCATTCTTTGCAAAGCAGTGAAGCTCTTCTGAAAGGCCACAGGGATCCAGGACATGGCACAGGCTGGAACACACTGGAGAGAGGAAAGAGGGAAGGAAGCCTGCTGAGACCAGGTGATTGCTCAGGCAGGCAAGGCTCGCTAATGAACACGTCAGGAAGGTGCTTGATTTTCAGATTTGTGTGAGCTCAGGGAAAAGTTTCCCTGGGGAATTTGCGGCCTTCGCTCCTGAGAAGCAACCAAGATGAAATCCATGATCAATAATTCTGGAATTTCGTAGAACAACATAAAACTTAACGCACAAAGCACAGCAATTTCATGAAGTTTACCCCAGAACATGGAACCTGCTCCTCAAAAAATGCCAGCACAGACTTTGCCAACTTTGCCTTGAAATACAGGATGGATTTCTTTGGCTTTGCCTTATCTGAGGGGGAAGACAAAGCAAAAGCAGACAAAGTGATGACACGAACCTGTAATACAGATAAAAGGAGAATTATCACCACATCACTGACGCCAGCCTTGCCAAAGCAGCACTGATTCCAACAGCAGGCACGGCCCCAAGGATGCAGCCTCGGAGCCTCCTGCTGTGCAGAACTGTGCAGCACTGCAGAACTGAAAGTCTGGGCCTGTGACACGTGCACAAAAATAGTTAATAAGGAATTACATTAAAGAAGTGGCTTTAGTTATCTCCAAAATGCAGTTTCTTGGCTGCAAGAGGCCTGTGGTTATTTTATGCTGTTTCTCAGAGTTGATGGAAGGTCCTTTCCCCCGACCTAATTAAGCAAAACTAGGTCTTCATCTCTGCTGCTTTTGGATGGCTCAGATTTCTGGGTGTCCAGTTAAGACCCACAGCAGGAACATTATTTCGAAGCATCATCCAAGACTGAAACTTACCTCAGCAATAACATCAATGGGGAGAGACAGCCATTTCTTGTTTCTGTTGCCTAATTGAAGCAAAAGAGATTATTAACCCCCACGGAATTACTGGTTTACCAAGACTGCCATTGCAGTGTGCATTCATTGCTCCAGGTAGAAAGTAATACCTTCAAAACATATTGGTTAATAAATCAACATCAGATTTTAATATTAATTGTCCCTTTGAAACTGATTCTCGACAAGTATCCCAGTTAGTGTTGCTTTGCTAACATTTTAATGGGTCATTAACTAAAACCAGCCATTACCTTCGGCTGTTACAGTTTCCATAAGGATTTATTAAGGCAACTTCATGTATTATTAAAAAGAAAGTTCGTGGCTCTAATGTTCTAAAACTTTGTCTCCCTCAGGCTTCCACTGATTGCTTCAAAGGTAGAAACGTTTGCCAAACATATAATTGTGTCACTCAGTTCAGTTCAAACCTTTAAAACAATATTTCTTGCTCTTAAAATTCCTTTTTCCCCTGTTCTNCCAGGCTGAGAAAGCTCCTTTACACCTATATTTTCTTGACTTTTTCTCTCTTTTTTTCTTTTTTTTTTTTTTCCCCACTGGAGAGAGATCTGAAAACAGGAGTTTCACACTTACAGCTCATCACATTCCTAGTGTTCTACCAAGAATTTAAAATACTGACAGTTTCCATGTGGTGATATGAAAGAAAAAAAAAACATTTTCCCTCCAGCCTGTAAAATCAGACTCAGGTTCACAATCAGCTCTGTGCCTCTCTGTTCCATGTTCTGGAGCACAACTGCTTTGAATTATTCTGCACCCTGAAAAAAACCAGGCAAAGTTGCAGGAAAGATAGGGAAGGGACAAGAGATTTTGCCTCATCTCAGTGCAAGAGCTGAGCTTTTGTGGCTGAAATTCACTTTTCACAGAATTTCACTGATTGCCCAATGTTGGACAGTGCATGGGGACAGGCTGCTGGCCTCAAGGAGTGTTGAACATTCAGATTCCTTCAATAATACATGCCTAAAAATCATATTGTCACCAAAAAAAAGGGCAGATTTTATTCCCAGTTTGTGTCAGTCCAAAGAAATCAAACCATCAAACCAGAGCCATTTACGTTGCTTAAAAAAAAAACAACAACAAACCTGATTTGCAGGCTGCTAAGGATTTGTAACCTGGTACTAAATGGTTCAGTGTGGTTNTTAAAATTCCTTTTTCCCCTGTTCTCCCTTTTCAAGGAGAAAGTGGTTGTGTATAAAATAAATGTGAACGTGTGGAAGTATATAGAGCTTTGTTGGGTTTGTAGCTGCTAAATCAAAAGGGGATGGACCTGGAATATCAAAAAAGAAGAGCAAGCTTAGAAAGTTGGGTCTGCCAATATGATTAAAACCACTAAGGGGAAATTCTTCCNATAGGGAAGGGACAAGAGATTTTGCCTCATCTCAGTGCAAGAGCTGAGCTTTTGTGGCTGAAATTCACTTTTCACAGAATTTCACTGATTGCCCAATGTTGGACAGTGCATGGGGACAGGCTGCTGGCCTCAAGGAGTGTTGAACATTCAGATTCCTTCAATAATACATGCCTAAAAATCATATTGTCACCAAAAAAAAGGGCAGATTTTATTCCCAGTTTGTGCCAGTCCAAAGAAATCAAACCATCAAACCAGAGCCATTTACGTTGCTTAAAAAAAAAACAACAACAAACCTGATTTGCAGGCTGCTAAGGATTTGTAACCTGGTACTAAATGGTTCAGTGTGGTTTAATAACACATTGTGTGGGGAAGAATTTCCCCTTAGTGGTTTTAAACATATTGACAGACCCAACTTTCTAAGCTTGCTCTTCTTTTTTGATATTCCAAGTCCATCCCATTTTGCTTAAAAAAACAAACAAAAAAACCCAAAAACTGATTTGCAGGCTGCTAAGGATTTGTAACCTGGTACTAAATGGTTCAATCCTATATTGTTATCCATGGATAAGCTGATAACATTTATGAATGCTGAGTTTTCTCCAAATGGCCTGGATTTATTTCACCTCTGCAAGGCGATGCTGCAGAGATTCATCTGCAAGTACTGCAGAGATAATGTCTTAATTTATACCTCTTGGGGGAAAACAGAGAAACACCAGGCTTGTGAAAGAGATCTGACGATAAAACTTCATGACTTCATGGGTTTTTTTAAGAAATCATCTGTGAAATGCTCTTGTACATTAAAAAAACAAACCTCAGTGCTAACCCTAAAACACCTGTTCCCACTGGGCTCCTGTGGCTGAGGAGAGATTCAGGGAAAACCTCCTTTTGTGCCTGATTGGTTACAACATCTACATGAAGAACTGCACTGCTTTTTTTGTAATTAGCAACTGCTAGTTAACAGAATAGCTGCTTGCTCTCAAAATGTGCTGTACCTTTGGAAACCAAGAATTCATCTGCAAGGAAGTGAAAGTAGGATGTAAGTAACTGCTAAACTTACATGCACCTGCTTTTACATAAGCCAGTGTGTTTCTAGTGATGAAAATCACAGTCTTTCAGATCCAAATGAATCGTTTAAATTAGCAAGACTCATCTTCCATCGTTAGAAATACCTTCCAGCCTCACAAGATGCAGAGATTTCTTTCTTAACAGAGGTGTCTGAAAACACGAGCCTCAGACCACTTTCAAAAAAGATGAAATTTGCCATCCAATATATTGTGGGAATAAAAAAAAAATTGCCTCTGAATGCATTTGCCTGCGTGAAATAATGTCTCACAAAAGATGCAGGAAAAGGAGCCAAGATTCACAACATGAAATAGTCCTCAAGTGAACATTTCGGTACCACGATCCACCGAAGGTAGGTCACAGAAACCTTTGGTGCGTTACATCAAAACTCTCTAAGTAAAAAAAAATAAAAATAAAAACCCAAAAACACACCAAAAAAAATCCTCCTTTCCATTTCCAACAAGAACCCTGAATCTGGAGGTATCTCCTCATTTCCATCCAGCAAACAATCAAACACAGCTTTTCCTGCTCCCCAAGCCCTGTTCATCTCTGTGTGATACCACATGGCTGTATCCTTACTCTCAAGATTTCCTTTCCCTGGAAGGAAAAATATCCTTCAGGACTGATGAAAATCATCCTCAGTCTCTTCTCAGGTCCTCACTCTGTCACTGTCCCTGGATGATGTCATGATAACGTCATTTATTAGTTACTGAAGGGATGGTCTATAACTTTTGCTGATTTTTTTCCTAATCATTCTCTTGCCTTTCCAAAACACCCAGATCAACTTTATTTCTTGTGCCTACCAACCCTTCTCTGCCTGAAGCATGTTGTGTGCTCTCTGCAACTGAGAATATATTTATTTGCTTATTTATTCATTTATTTGTAGTTTTCTCTATTAAGCCAAGTACAACGTGGGCCTGCTTCTTAATTAAGGCTCAAACAATACAATAAAGGATTACAGGAACTCACCCATTCATATATGGCTTTGAATTATGCTGGTAATGGCAAAAAAAAAGTAGGAATGAGTGATTAATAGGAAACCCAGCTCTTCTACACTCACTTCCACATATTTGGTTTTATATTATGCTGGTAATGGCAAAAAAAAAGTAGGAATGAGTGATTAATAGGAAACCCAGCTCTTCTACACTCACTTCCACATATTTGGTTTTATATTATGCTGGTAATGGCAAAAAAAAAGTAGGAATGAGTGATTAATAGGAAACCCAGCTCTTCTACATTATTTTTGAGTACATATCACTTTGAGTAACTTAAATCAAAGGAGTAGAAAGGAAGGTGGAAGCTTAGGAAAAGCCACAAGGCTAAATCATACCATACCACACTGTCATTCAGTGATTCCCTGCTAGCTGGGTAAATAAGAACACTAAATCACATGCACCTGTGTGCCTAAGATTAAAAAAAAAGAATGTTCAATTAGCAAAATCACTGCCCCTTCTCAAATGGTGAGGATGTTGGCAGGGCTGCTGTGCTTTTAGGCATTATCCAAACTACATCCACACATCAGAGACCTGATTATAAACAGTGGCCCAATATCACAGTGACTGATCCTTTTCTCCCCAATTTATTTACAGCCTAAGGGGAAAGGCCCATCTCCGTGGCCACATGCAGACAGCTGTGTGTTAATTCCTCCCATCCTCTGATCTGGCCAGGTGTGAGTCAGCTCCAGCCCAAAAGCCATACAACCTCATTAGTGAGGGGTAGGTCTTATCACCATGGGCTAATTAGTGCACTAACAAGGCCAGCTTTGGGGCTGGGTGGAGTTTGGGCTGCCTGTGTAGGAGCAGAGGTATGAGAATCTCTATTAATGCTGCCAGGACTTGTCAAGCTTGTTGCTGGAATTGATTCTTTGCATGAAAAAATGACACCTCAAAAAGGGAAGCTTCACAGAAAATATTAAATTATGACAAAATTCTGAAGAGGTTTGGGTTGTAGAGCAAAATCAGGCTGGGCTGCATTAGGATAGTTTGATATTTTATTTTTAATTTCTGATTTTTGATTGCATTGCCAACAATTTGAAGGAGATGATCCTTCCCCTCTGCTCAGGGCAGATTCAGACACAGTCCCGTTCTGAGGTCTCTGTTATAAGAGACATGGACCCACAGAAAGACCCCAGCAAGGGGCCTCAAAGACAATTAATGAACTGAAAAATATGAAGAAAGGCTGAAAGAGCTGGGACTCTCTGGGCAGGAGGAGAGGAGATTCAAGGGGAGCCCTTGTCAGGGTGTAAAAGCAGCTGACAGGAAGGGTAAAGAGGATGCTGTGACCTCAGTGCTGCCCAGTGAAAGGGCAAGAGAAAATGAGCACAGGCTGAAATTCATGAAATTCCACTTAAATCTAAAAATTTAATTTTTTTAATTGTAATTGTAATCAAATACTGGGAACAATTTTCCCAGAGAAGCTGTTGTGTACTCCATTCTTGGAGACACTAGAAACTTTTCTGGCACGGTCCTAAGGAAATCTGCAGTAGTTGACCCTGCTTTGAGCAGAGGGACTGGACTCAATCTCAAGAGCTCCTTTCGAGCCTCAACAATTCCCTGATTCTGTAATTTCTTCGAAATCAAAAGGGTTAAAGAAAAATAAAGATAACTTTTAGAAATAATTCAGTCATTAGAGAAAAACAATCAACACCAGCAGAAAATCCATTCTCTGCCAAGACAGGAATGAGGCTGGAAACATTAACTGCACTTTTTTTCCCCAGTGCAAACAAAGTTTAGCCAGCTCTCACTTCAACATCTGAAATTAGGTGGGATGAATTCCAGTGTTTTTCACCAAACCATAATCAGCACCATGCTAATGAGGGGTAACATTGCCCTGGCACCCCAATCACCTCACCGCTGCCTTTGTGACACAGGGGTTTGCCAAGTAACTTTTTTTGAGGGGTTTGCTCTGGTCAAGCAGAGCCAGGAGCTGATTTTCATCCTGCAGGTCCCCAGAGCAGAAGCTGGGGCAGAAGAGGGGTGCTCCTGCCTTGGTGATATTTCAGTGCAAGGTATGAAATGCTCAGTGGCAAAAAAACCCCCCGTGCTGCCAGATCTGCAGCTCAGCCTGGTGTTTGAGCACTCGATGTTCTGAAGAGAGAGAAACAGATCCTTGGAGAGATCTCACCTTGCAAGAGTCTTCACAACAAAACCCTGACTTGACTGCTAGGGGAAAATAGAGGATCACGTTATCCCCCAGCACGATGAATCACACGGAGCAAAATCTGCGGCAGCCAGAGCAGCTCCTCGTGCTTGCATAATCGTATTAAACATTTTCATTCATTTCTGCTTGTTAAAGTAATATGATGACTTCCTCTAGTTTCAAACATGGCAATGAAAGGAAGCTTTACTTCCCTCAGCCTGCTGTGCTGCTTCACTGCCAAAGGCAACAGCTTTTTAATCCAAAGTAAGAGTTACAAGATGAAATACATTTACCAGCTCAGGAGGAAAAGAAAAAAAAAAAAAAAAAAAAAAAAAGAAATGAAAAAGGGAAATGGGCCCTTCTCACCTGCCCATGTATAACTGTGTGAGCTAAATTAAAAACACACATTGCCAGCTGGAAGCTCATTTGCTTGAGGGACGGTTGGCAGGTTTCTGAGCTCGTGTGGGCAGAGCAGAGAAGTGTCTCTGCCCCTTCCCCTGGCCTGAGCAGCAGTGCAGGACTGAGAGCTGAGGAGCAATTCCACTGCAAGGCTCTGGCAGCTTTTATGAAGGCAAGCCCCAGGATTCAAAGCACGGTGTGTGAAGGAGAGAATCCGCTTTGGAGTCCATTTGTGACGCAGAGCAGGACAGAGCCAGACGTGGAACAGGAGCCTGTGGCTCTCCCTCGGGGACTTGCTGCACAAAGGAGGAGATGCTGATTTTGAAACCCAAAGATTGAAACGTGGCAGTCATGAAAGTGCAGACACCTTCTCTCCTCCAGTCCCCTCAGTCCTCTCTCATTTCAGCACGCAGAGGAATGTAGCAGCAGTTTGCTCCCCACTGCTGCCAGCTTTACCTGGAGCACACAGCTCCGTGTTGGGAGTGTTGAGGAATTAAAAGCAAATTGACAATGATCAATATGCCTGAGTTCAATACCACCAAAATTAAAGAGATTTTTACCCAGTAACTTCAATGTAGCAGAACTACTGCCTGAATAACAGTGGTCTAGGACTTATTCCTTTGCCATCAACTGTGAACAATATTTTAAAAGACTTGAGCCATAATTGCAGTTTTCAATTCACCTCTCCAGCTCAGTCTCGCTGGTGACACAACAATTTCATCCTGTCTCTCCTCACCACTGTGGCAGCACTTGCACCTGCCTCTTGCCTGAGTCTCTTGAGCAAACAGAACTTGCAGAACTGTTTTTAGGCAGTAAAAGGCAGCTTGGTCATTCTCTCACAAGGCACTGGAGTTATTTCTATTTAATCAAACAGGCAGCCTTCACCTTTCTGGGGTTAAACTGTGGACATGAGCAAGGGCTGTTTCTCCCTTTGTGAAGTTCACATTTTCTGATGCCTTCAGCAGCCTGCAGGAATGGGGAGTTTTGCAGGATTTGGCAGTGGTTATTCCTGTATCCTGCACAAGCTTCCAGCACATTGTCACACCTGCAGCTCCTGTTTCTTACAGATGTCTGGCAAGGCTCTGCATAGGTTCCTCATCCTCTCTCTGATAACTGTCCTCAACTAGTTTTTTCTTTAGTAGTTTCCCTCTCCTCCTTTTTTTTTTTTTTTTTTTTGTTTTATTCTCTCAGAATAAAGAAATCAGAACACATTACATATATTAGATGCTTGTCTTCCTGGATGTGTTTTTAGCCATAAACTGGGAGAACATTATCTCAATTTTTCTGTATTTCAGCTAATTACTGTCCCCTTGCACGTGCCTGGGGACACCTAGTTCAGACTGTCAATTTGAATTGTGTTTTCTATTTGAAAGGCCAATACAGGAAGAAGAGCAAACTCATAGTTGTAGGGTACATTTAGTGAATACAGTAGCAGTAGTAGTAATGCTCAAGTTGGCTGAGGATCATTTAGGGAGGTGGGATTTTTTTCCCAGTGATTTTTTTTTTCTTTTTTCCTTTCCCTAAAAGTGCCAGCCTTTGTCTCAAGCTGTACTGAGCTTGCCTCCAGGATGCATTCCTAACTCTTGTAATTCTCCTGAACTATTTTATTTAAGACTTAAGGGAGCATTTGATTAGAAGACAGGGTTGGAGTAGAGAAAAGAACTGTGGTCACACCAGTACTGAGTGATGGAAGCAGAACCACAGCAATAAGAGACCTGAGCTAATTTTTTTATGTTGATTTTTAGCAGTGGTTTCTTTAACGTTGAGTAGGAATAGATGTTGGATTGTAGGGAACAGGAATATATAATCTCTCAGGTCTTCATACTCCCCCAGAGCCTGCAAATAAAATTTACATCGTTCATTTCAATATTATATATTAAAAAGGATTTACTATTTCCACATACAGAAGAGACATGCAATGACATTGTTCTCTCAGAACCAATATACAACTCATATTTTCCTCAAGAAATTGAGAACTTCCATTTGATTTTCCAGAGTATTTTAGGAGAGCTGTACACGAAGGGTTGTGGAAGAGGCAGGTATTACACAGAACTATTGTTGGTAATACTGAGGTGATGTTCATATAATAGAGGGAGTGACTATATTAAGAATACAGTCCTGGTGGTCACCAATAAGGAGCATTTTTTATCTTTATTTTTTTTTAGGAATTGGCACAATTGCATATTTCTCTGCTCATTCACAGATAAACTTATTTTTCCATCCCTGCCATCACATCATCACCTCTAGGCAGTAGTGGAGTACACCAAGATCAAAGCTGGAAGCTGAAAGCTGTTTTTTCTCCAGCAATCTGCAGAACAACTGCAAAATAACTGCAGACTGCCTTAGAAAGAAGAATGGCAATGTTTCCCCTCTTCCACAATGTTCCTTCCCACACCATTTCTCTAAAATTTCCCGATAACACAATAAGATGCCCACAGAAAATGCCAGGATTAATTTGTGGGGGGATGGAAAGCGTTATTCTCAGATGTGCAGAGTGGTGGTGGCGTTGAGAGCAGTTAAGCACAGCCCTGTTATTAGTGACAAAAAGCTAAGTTGTGTCTTGCAGCTGCAACTGTTAGAGGATTGATTGTGCAATTAATTACTTTCCAGAAAATTCAAGTCAGTATTTGTGACAGGAATATTTATTGGCAATCACTCAGGAAAAACGCAGCCAACCACAACTGTCCAACTCAGAGAATGCCTGGATTTTTTGACTTGGCACTTTATTTTGTGCTGTGGCACAAGGCAAAGCTGAACAGGTTAAAGCCAAAAACATACCATCCAGCAAACAGACAAAGGAAAATTGTTCTTTTTTCTTTTTCTTCACGTTAAAATCGACACACCAATAACTGCTGAAGTACTTGGCTATTTTTAAGTCTGTATTTTCTCCTTTGCAGCTTAGGTTCTTTTGTTTATCTATTGCTTATCTCAGGTGAGCAAGATTACACAGGTACACAAAGATTTAAAGGATCTGGGCCATCATATTTCATATTTCACAGGTAGGAATAGAAACTGGAGTTGCCACTCTACGGCACAACTTTTGCTGCTTCAGTCTAGAGTGATCAGACCATGGCTTGGCTTCAGAGGGGTTACAGCAGCAGTGAGATTTAGAGTTCTTAAAAAAAAAAATTGATTAAAGCTCACAGGGTTTGTATGGACATAAAAAGCAAACACAAAGATACTTTGTCATTTTGTGGTTTTTTGTAGCCACAAGTGAAAACCTTACATTAAGGCTGATAATAATAAGTGGAATTTGTGGTCTATCCAAGGACCACCACCCATATCAGGTTCAGGATCTAATGGAGAGAACTCCAAAAGCAAAAGCAGCAGCATTTGCAGCTTCAGCTGGTGAAGCAGGGCCTCAAGCTGAGGCCTGTGACAGCCCTGTATTTCCTCTGACAGGACAACACATGGAATGCAGAACCACAGAATCACAGAATTAGACAATCACAGAACTTCAGAATTGCAGAATCACAGAATCACAGAATTGCAGAATCACAGAATCACAGAATTGCAGAATCACAGAATCACAGAACTGCAGAATCAGAGAATCACAGAATCACAGAATTGCAGAATCACAGAATTGCAGAATTAATCACAGAATCACATAATCACAGAATGGCTGAGGTTGTAAGGAACCCCTGAACATCACCCAGTCCAGCTCCCCTGCTAAGCCAGGTTTACCTGGAGCTGACTGCACAGGCAGGAGACTCCACAATCTCTCTGGTTAACCTGTTCCACTGCTCTGTCACCCTCAAGGGAAAGTTTTCCCACACACTCAGATCAGTCAAACAGACAAAAAGCTTGCTCTGAGATAAACTGCCATTCAAATCCCAGAAGATTCCCCACAGACATGACAGTTCCTATTTAGACTCACCCTTAGCTGCAAGATCAGCCACATCTTTCTGTCAGAGGAGACATTCCAGATACACCCACACTGATATTTGCAGTTAATCTTGCAGCCACCTTCACCCAGTCCCAGTAGAGTGAGCTCCCCATTCTCCATCAGATCAGAGGTGGAAGGCAGGATTTAGGTGTGGGATTAAGGTTGATCCTGCCTATCAAAGCAGGTATTGACAAACACAGTGCTTTTTATCTTCTCCCTCCTGAGACTGCCGTGCTTCTGAGGAGCCTGTGAGTAGAAGCCAAAATGTGTCTGCCATGGGAAGACTTATATTCCTCCAAGGACCCCAAACAAGCCCAGTATTTCAAAGAGAGAATGAGGGCCATCATGCTGAAAGTTAACTAAAAGCTCCAGCTGAGTGTGAGGCTGGGCTCACACCGAGGTTCTGTGTCCAGGCACAAAGGAGGGGTTGTAGCACTGATCTGGGAATTACCAAACCCCATCTCCAAGAGGGACAGTGGTGTTAGGCAATGACACCACATAATCACTGGCTGCATTTGGGGCATCACTCCTTTCAGGTGGTCCAATGGAAGCACTGAAACCACATGTGAGTCTCCTGTGGTGACTGTGAAAATCACACAAATGTTCCACATGCTGAAGAGGAAATAATAACTATTACAAATGGTTCTACCTGTGCTGCATTCCTCACAGTGAAGGTGGGTGAGGTTGGATATTTTCTTTTTTGGGCAGCCACGAGTGTGAGTGAGTGGCAGATGGGAAGGACTTCACAGGAAGCTGCAGTGAAACTGCACAAGCAGCTCACAGTCAGGATTTCAGCTTGGAAGGATTGTGCTCAAGCACTGCAAATTGGCATCACTTTACTTATTGTGTGTATTTCAAAAACCACAATCTGCAACAGCACATAGACAAGAGTCATGTTATTGCAGCAGAAAAAACAGCAGAAACAATCACAAATCAAAAAGTCTTGCCCCAGTCCCCAGCACGGCTCAGATTTGGGGTTAAAACTGGGAGTGTCTCCCAGCTCTTAAAATGATGATTTAGTTGTGTGTTCTAAAGAAAAGATTTCCAATTTTATCTTACTTAATAAATAAATTCTCAAGAAACAGTAACTATTTGTGCTGTAGCACATCATAAAATAGAAGCTTCCAAAAGTTTTATTATCTTTTTTTATGGGAAGGTTAATTGATCTAGAAACCTGTTTTGTTGTTTATGCCTCCTTCTAAAATAGCATCTTTTTATAGTTTCAGTTTACCTTTATTTTTAACAACAGGCTTACATGAACTAAAATATTGATTCTTTAACTACACTATCTGAAAACAGGCAGAGAATTTTTCACTACAAATCTGGGAAAAAGACCCCCATGAAAAATGAAGAGATTTGCAAACCAAAACTTCAAGAGAATTTGAAAATAAGCTCACAGTTGCATGGTAATTTACACTTACATTTTGATATCATCTGAAAATCTCAATTTTCAAGGTATAGGGATGAGATTGACTGAAGTTTATCTTATTTTGACTCCCACTGGAGTTCAAGAGTCTGTTTGTATTAGAATTCTGTAAAGTGATGGCAAGGAAAAGATACCTGAGCTTCAGCAAACCCAATATTGCTGAGTGCAATGTCCTGTTCAGTAGCTGCTCTGCAATGTTTAGCATTTTATCTGTACTTTATTTTTTTAATTTAATAGAAAAATCCTGAAAAACATTTTCATCAAAAGGACATTATTTCACTGAAAGCATGTAAAAGAAAGTACTAACTCAAGGTCAGGAAAAATGTGCATTTTTACAAAATAAAGCAGAGCTGTGTTTTCCTGAAAGGAAAAAGTTCATTGAGTCTCCAAGGAAAAAAATCAAGAAAAACCATTGTATATTTATTCTGAATACACCAAGAATCTTTAGCAATAGGGATGGAAATAGTGATTTTATCAGGGACAGGAAGGCTGCACAGTCTCTCCTCTGTTGCCTGATACAAAAATCCATTCTTGGTACCTTCAATGCCAACACTCACACAAACACACACATGTACAAGTAATTGTAAATACCAGGGGGAAAGGAAATAAAAGACCAGCCAGAAGTGCATTCCATGACAGCAATTAAACATGACAAAGGAGGAGAGGGATAAAAAAAAGCTCAGAACAAATATTAGGTTAATGAATTTTGTTATCAGACTTTTTGCGAGAGATTTTTCTACAATTGAAAAACCAAGCAAACGTTGGAACATGTTTTGAGATTCAGCAGCAGCAAAATCCCCGAATTGTCACAGGGTCAAACATCCTGCACTTTTCACCATTGCAAGATGCATTTCCACCAGAATTCCCCAGGCAGACAACAGATTTTACTGCAAACTTTTGTAAATCCAGAGGACTCCATGAGGAAGTAACTAAATGGAGTCACTCTGGCATAAACCTCCAGTAATTCAGAGGAAGCTCAGACCCAAGAGATGAAAGGTTATGTGTGAAAAACTCTGAGTAATAGGCTGAGTACTCACATGTCAATGCAACCCCCCCTACAATATATATAATATAACGAATTTGTATGAAAGCTCACCAAGCTGACATTGAGATTTTACATTTTTTTTCTGGCTTTGTTGGTAAGCAAGTTTTTAACATCCAAATAATTAATTTGTGTCCAGGTGTGACTTCTGAAATAACAGTACATTTATTATTTTCACAACACTTAGTGAAGTCCAGTGATTTACTAAACAACATTCAAAAAATCAAAACATAACTAAATGATGGAAAAATTTAAAAAATACATATTTGAGAGTAAAACAGTGCATTTTCTCAATAAATTCACAACTATAAAATTGTGAAAAATCATTGATAGAATTACAATAAATTGTTGAGTTCTGATTTTGGTTTTGTTGTGGTTTTTTTTGGTTTGTGTGGGTTTTTTTGGTGGTGGTGGTGGTGGTGATGGTGGTGGTGGTGGGTTTTTTTTTTCCTGAAAAATAGACATTTTTTTATCTGGCTGAGGCACAATGTGAAAAACACCAACAATGTATAAACCTGTTGGCAAACCAACAGAGAAATATATCTCATCTCTATCTTGAGACACCATGTGCCTGTTTAAGGATAATTTGTTTCTGTCCTAGGACCCTGAATCCTGTACTTGTTATTTAAGAGCATTCATTTATGTTATTAATTCCCTTAAATCAGATTTCACAATGGCAGCAAACCCTGAGCTTTCAACACATTGCGTGGAATGACCGTCCTTAAGGATTTAAACTCTCAGTAATTTTTCTGTAGGTTCTAAAAAATAGTCTTGTATGGAAGTAATAACATACATTGCAAGCAGGTCAGTTTACTTTGAATATATATTATGGGATTTTGTCATCATTTTTTTACTTTGAACCACGAAAAATTCTTCCTCGAGTAGCACGCTTTGTATTCCAATTAACTTACTTGTCATTGCCAAGACAACTCCAATGCAGCAGCACCCAAATCGCTGAATTTCCCATCCTGGTTGTTTTGTTAATCCTGAAACACTCTCAAAAAAGCTGCTCAGGGTCGAGTTCTGTCAAAACAACACCTGAGGAAGGGAGCTCTCCAGAGATCCCCGACGGTCGGTCGCGAAGCTCCAGCAAACAAGGACCCTCGAGGTGCCAGGGAAGAGAGGAGGCTGCATGAGTCGCCTCAAAACTGTGCATTAATGTGTTTTTAGTGCTTTTGGAACATTGCAGCCTCACATCTCAGGAAGCAGAAGCTCTCCAGCCAGATATTAATTCGGGCAGCATGAGCTGCCCCACGTTTGTTCACCAGCATCCTGCAGAGCGCCATAAGCAAACCCTATTCTGGCCAAGAAAATCAATATGTGACAAGTACCACTTGTCCTGAGTTCCTTTTGGGGCCATGGAAACAGAAATCTGGTTGATAACCCAGGGCTGCTGATAGCGGATTAAACCCTGCACTCAGTGAGGGTACAGGGAAAAATGGCATTTCCTTCAAGGGCAGCAAAGTTTGGCCAAAGCTGAGCGACTGAAAATCACACCCTGCACTCTGCAGTCTCCCTGGCTTTCTGTCAGAGCAAATGCATTTCATGCAATGGTTTGAAACATCAGTGTATTTTACATTTTTCTGCCATTATCTCATAGAAGATCTTTCTCCTTAGAGGCAATAACATCACCACCTTCAAACTCAGCTGAGGAAACACTGTGAAAACCAGCAAGAGTTCTTAGGTTCAGGGAAGACAAGAAGAGCCAGCCTTGAAAATACAGTTTTTAAGCCAGCAACATTTTATTTGATTTTTTTAAATATCAATGTTTTTTCAAATGTCTCTTGGAAATACACATTTTTACGAAAATGTTCATTCCAAAAGCTGCATGCAAATTTTAAAAAAATAATTTTAAAAACCCCAAGCAAACAAAACAAAACAATACAAAACAAAAAACAAAACAATATGAAACACACCCAAACTTAGACCAATCCTGATTTCTTCCAGCACCATTTTTTAGCAATAACAAAGATGCAGGAAGAAAAAAATCCTATTTCTGACCACAGAGCTGAGAGAGCTTCAAGAGTTGTTCCAAGTGCTCCAAAAAAACCAACTTGACTGTTTGGTAGCTACAAAAATATCAAAGTTCATCAACTGAACACTAACTTTTTGCATTTTCCTCATCACTCTTGCCCAGTTTTATGGGTGATCCCTCAGTCGCCTCATGCCACCCAATGTCATAGGAGGTCTGAGAGAATATTTGTCCTGGTTTTATTCTTCTCCTTCCTTCTCTGGGATTTGGCTGCTCCTTGGTCCCATGGCATTCACACCAAAGGAAGTGAGTTGATCAGTGATCCCCTGGTGGTTGATTTCCACACGGTAATCAATCAAAATGCTCTTGCATTATCAAAATTCAAGTGGGATTGTTCACCTAGCCCAAAAGATTCCTTCTTTTTTTTTATTTTTCCCCCAGGAAACCGATGTTGCTGGGTCCAGAGTAATGATGAATTGCAAACTACTCCACGAGCAGAGTTTTTATCATTAATATCTTGTGTGCAGCGATACACAGTGAGTCAGTGACCTTGGGTCTGCCTTCACTGGGGTTGTTAACGATGTCAGAACACGTTCACTAAGGTGATCATCATTTCTTCTAAAGATTGCACACATTTGTCTAGGTACAGATCTAAAAGTTGCCTCCTAAAGGCCTCAAAAGGCCAAGGAATTCACTTCTACAGTAAATTTATGTATCCCCCTAAGCATGTTGGGATTCAGAGCATCTTCTCCAGCAGTTTTCCTTCCCTCTGTGGATTGGGTGAGATACTTCAACCTCCAGATGCTCCAAGGAGACTTGCAAACAAAGAGTGTCCTCAGAAATTCCCCTGCATCCCTGTGCTCTGTCCCCTGGTGATAGAACAGCTCCAAAAAAGTCCTTGGTTTGAGTTTCACTGCCACACCACCTTTGGTTGTTGTAAGGCGTTTTCAGGGAAAGTTCAGGCAGAATAAATCGGATTTTCCCCTCTTCTCATCATGGGCTAGCAGAAAGGGAATTGAAATAAGTTTATTAAGAGAATTAATACTTTTTACATAAGGAATACCATAACTTTCCTTCTCCCCATTCCAAAAAGAAATAGAAAAAGAAAAAAAATATAGAAGTTGTCCTGCAGAACAAGTTTAGAAAGTGTTTTGGGTGAGGTTGATCCAGGTGTAATAAAAATAAGACATTAGAATGAGAAGCAATATTTAAAATGAAAGTTTCGTCTATCCTGACATCTGGAAAAATCAATAAGATGTGCTTTTTTCATGGTGCTAGCAAAGGAACCTGCTTATTTTTTACTCCAGAAATGTGATTTATTATAATGATTTCTGAAGAAGTTTTGGCTTTTAATGAACAAGAAAACCAACCCATTAGAACACCTTTCACCATCAGTAAATACAACCTTGCTCCCACTTTTAGGTTAGTTTGATCTTCTAGATTCTCAAGCTTTTACTTAAAGACATCTGACATCCAAACCCCGCTGAATAATGTGCCTGTTCCATGGTGAAATATTCACTTATGAGGAATACTCACTTATGAAGAATCTAAAGTGATTTGGAGCTGTTGTAGCACAGACCTTCCCATTAGTTCCATAAACTAATCTCTGCTCGTAAACCCTCTCTGCTCTTACCATATCTTCTTGATGACTCTTCTTGATTGAGAAACAGCTCCAAGTCATATCANTTTTTAAATATCAATGTTTTTTCAAATGTCTCTTGGAAATACACATTTTTACGAAAATGTTCATTCCAAAAGCTGCATGCAAATTTTAAAAAAATAATTTTAAAAACCCCAAGCAAACAAAACAAAACAATACAAAACAAAAAACAAAACAATATGAAACACACCCAAACTTAGACCAATCCTGATTTCTTCCAGCACCATTTTTTAGCAATAACAAAGATGCAGGAAGAAAAAAATCCTATTTCTGACCACAGAGCTGAGAGAGCTTCAAGAGTTGTTCCAAGTGCTCCAAAAAAACCAACTTGACTGTTTGGTAGCTACAAAAATATCAAAGTTCATCAACTGAACACTAACTTTTTGCATTTTCCTCATCACTCTTGCCCAGTTTTATGGGTGATCCCTCAGTCACCTCATGCCACCCAATGTCATAGGAGGTCTGAGAGAATATTTGTCCTGGTTTTATTCTTCTCCTTCCTTCTCTGGGATTTGGCTGCCCTGGTTGACTGTTTGGTAGCTACAAAAATATCAAAGTTCATCAACTGAACACTAACTTTTTGCATTTTCCTCATCACTCTTGCCCAGTTTTATGGGTGATCCCTCAGTCACCTCATGCCACCCAATGTCATAGGAGGTCTGAGAGAATATTTGTCCTGGTTTTATTCTTCTCCTTCCTTCTCTGGGATTTGGCTGCTCCTTGGTCCCATGGCATTCACACCAAAGGAAGTGAGTTGATCAGTGATCCCCTGGTGGTTGATTTCCACACGGTAAGTAATCAAAATGCTCTTGCATTATCAAAATTCAAGTGGGATTGTTCACCTAGCCCAAAAGATTCCTTCTTTTTTTTTATTTTTCCCCCAGGAAACCGATGTTGCTGGGTCCAGAGTAATGATGAATTGCAAACTACTCCACGAGCAGAGTTTTTATCATTAATATCTTGTGTGCAGCGATACACAGTGAGTCAGTGACCTTGGGTCTGCCTTCACTGGGGTTGTTAACGATGTCAGAACACGTTCACTAAGGTGATCATCATTTCTTCTAAAGATTGCACACATTTGTCTAGGTACAGATCTAAAAGTTGCCTCCTAAAGGCCTCAAAAGGCCAAGGAATTCACTTCTACAGTAAATTTATGTATCCCCCTAAGCATGTTGGGATTCAGAGCATCTTCTCCAGCAGTTTTCCTTCCCTCTGTGGATTGGGTGAGATACTTCAACCTCCAGATGCTCCAAGGAGACTTGCAAACAAAGAGTGTCCTCAGAAATTCCCCTGCATCCCTGTGCTCTGTCCCCTGGTGATAGAACAGCTCCAAAAAAGTCCTTGGTTTGAGTTTCACTGCCACACCACCTTTGGTTGTTGTAAGGCGTTTTCAGGGAAAGTTCAGGCAGAATAAATCAGATTTTCCCCTCTTCTCATCATGGGCTAGCAGAAAGGGAATTGAAATAAGTTTATTAAGAGAATTAATACTTTTTACATAAGGAATACCATAACTTTCCTTCTCCCCATTCCAAAAAGAAATAGAAAAAGAAAAAAAATATAGAAGTTGTCCTGCAGAACAAGTTTAGAAAGTGTTTTGGGTGAGGTTGATCCAGGTGTAATAAAAATAAGACATTAGAATGAGAAGCAATATTTAAAATGAAAGTTTCGTCTATCCTGACATCTGGAAAAATCAATAAGATGTGCTTTTTTCATGGTGCTAGCAAAGGAACCTGCTTATTTTTTACTCCAGAAATGTGATTTATTATAATGATTTCTGAAGAAGTTTTGGCTTTTAATGAACAAGAAAACCAACCCATTAGAACACCTTTCACCATCAGTAAATACAACCTTGCTCCCACTTTTAGGTTAGTTTGATCTTCTAGATTCTCAAGCTTTTACTTAAAGACATCTGACATCCAAACCCCGCTGAATAATGTGCCTGTTCCATGGTGAAATATTCACTTATGAGGAATATTCACTTATGAAGAATCTAAAGTGATTTGGAGCTGTTGTAGCACAGACCTTCCCATTAGTTCCATAAACTAATCTCTGCTCGTAAACCCTCTCTGCTCTTACCATATCTTCTTGATGACTCTTCTTGATTGAGAAACAGCTCCAAGTCATATCACTTGCAATTCCATTTTATCAAAGAACTTCAGGAAAACTCCCCATTAAACAATTCATTCCCAAAATTCTTGACCAGGTTTTTGTTCTGCTCCAGCCTCAGATTTTCTCTTTGCTGGTTTCATGGCCCCGAACATCTCCATTTGTAATGGATCAGGTTTCCTCTGGTCTCTATCTCCCGCAAGATTTAAAGAGGAAATACAGCCCTGCATTTGAAGCAGCCATACAGGCACAGTCACAAAATCCATTCACAGTATTCAGAAGGTCAGGATGACATTGAATGACACAAAAGAGGTGCAAAACAACAAAATTACTAAAATTAGTTTATAAGAACTATTTGTTTTCAGGAGAAAGAAAGTTGCTAAACATTTCTTCTGCAATATAGCCAAAAAAACATAAAAATGTGGACTTGTAGGGTTCTTCAAGTCCACCTCAGTCTATTTTCTCAAGAGCTGACAGCTTCACAAGTGAGTGTTAGAGGCAGTGACGCACCAGCTGCCATTTTTGGGGTCTGTTGCTTTACCTTTCTGATGCAACTTTTCCACCACCACCTCCTTCCTGCACAGAAGTGAGGCTTCTCTTCTGCTTGGATCATTTTCACACAAGTAATTTTTCCTCTCAGTTCACAATTTAAACGAACCAACAGTCCTACAGATGAAAGGAGAAATTTTGCCTGCAGTGGGACACAGGTGATTTCTTATGGGGGTTGCATCCACCTTGTAGGTCTAAATCTCGCTGCATCCACACTCATTTTGGAAAATATTAACGTTATCTGTAGAGTCAGAAGGAGCTTGGACATGTAGAGGTGGCACAAGAATTATTGTGTGGAAATAGCAGAGATGTGGGTTGTGCCAGAGTGTGAAACAAGACTTACAAAAAAGGGGATTTTCTTTTGTGTTCGGGGGTCAGAGAGGTTTTAGCTTTGGTCAAACCAAACAAATGAACAAACTGAACACAAGGAGTAAGGCAGGGAAAAAGGCTGAAAAACTGCCATGGCACTAAATAAATATATCCTGGAGGAATGTCTAGCTGGCAGCCTGGGAATTGTGGCAGCCCTGACTGCAATTGGAAAGTGCAAAACACTTTGCATTGCCAGAGAGGCAGCACCAGAGGGAAACTCTGCAATCAAGATGCAAGTGATGGCTTGGCCAGGCACTGAAGATAATTTTTACCCAAATAATGATGAATCAGCTGACCACGATTTTCATTTTCCAAATCATAATCATAGCCTCTTAAGTAAATTCTCTGCTTTGATAGATTGAAAGTTTGGCCCGTTTTAAAGCCAGAAAGCTCAGAACTTACACTCCAAATCAGAGGTGCCAAAAAGTATTGCTACAGAGGTTTCATAAAGCTTCATAGAATTTCCTCAAGCTAGGGAAACAATACCAAAATTTTGTCCTTCTGTTCACAAAAGGGGTTCAGGATACCTTGATTTCTTTGATCTGCAGAGTTATAAACTCAGTTCCTCCTTCAGTTTCCTGTGAAGAGCCCATTAGAGATAATGTCCTTTCATCCAGGGGAAAGGCTGTTCTACATGAATCTTCTTTCTTGGCAGATTTAGTATATTTTGATGGAATCAATTCTCACAGCATTAAAAAAAAAAGTATTAGAGGGAAATGCTTATTTAGTCACACTGATGAAAAGGCCAAAATATTTTATAACATTCACTAATTAGATATATTGCTAAAGAATATCACCAGCTGTACCAAGCTGATGGATGTTGTTTGAGGCTTCACTGAGCACGAGGTGTTTACTGTCTTGAGTCAGGTCAATCTGCAGAATTCTCGGATTAAATTCCAATTTATTTTGAGACTTATCTTCCTGTTTCCTCTTCGTTGTAACCAAAATGAGTTTCATAAGCATTTGTAGATAATGACCTGTATCTCTCTGTCGATCATCTCGCTCTTGGGTCAGATAAGGCACACAAATGTTATTGATGACATTCTGTGCCGTTATTTTATGTCCTTTTGCATTTCACTGTTGGATGTGACAGCATGATTATGTATAATTGATAGATAGTTTCATATTGCTCACAAAGAGCTCGATAGTTGGCACATAACCCAAATTATTTTTGTTTCTTTGGGGTGTATTTTTAAGCCTTCTCAACCAGGTACTATTTTGAAAGACTTTTTACAGTTTTTCTCAGTGCCTGGTGGCTCATTAAATATATTCCTTAATTGATTTATTACAGAAATAATTTTTCAACAAAGCAAATATCAGGCATGGCAAAACAGATTAAATTGCTCAGCTCTTATCTTCTACTATAGCATGAAGGCACAAGGCACAAGATATCCATCTCTTATATCCCTATGTGCAGAAATACAATGACCTCAGGGCCAGACTTTGCTGTGGAAAAATGTTGGCTGCACAAGTCATACATTTTTTCACTGAATTTGTTTAGAGCTGGCGTTAAACTTGGGACATTTAAATAAAAGGTTTCATGCCTTCGGTGGGGATCCCAACCATGACACACTGCTGAGCAATTCTTAATCCAAAAATATGTTTAAAGGAGGGAATCAAAGCATTGAAGACAAGCCAAAGACCTCCCTGTGTGACCACAGGTTTGCTGTGTGAATATTTATCACTGTTTCCACATCAGGCAACTGAGAACAGGTATTCTCTGCTAAACTAAACCAAAATTTTCAGCCTGCTTTCATCCCACTTCCAACCTCAGGCACCTGCTTGAGGTGTCAGGAGAATATTTGCCTGAGGCTTCTGCTAAAGCAAATGACAATATAAAGAATAAATTGCCAGCTGGAAATATCTGTGTGGCTTTGACAATCCCTGACAATCAAGGATATCTAAACTCCTAACTCCACATCTTCTACATAGTTAAGTGTCTTATTTTGTTGGGAAGGAATCCAGGCTCTCAGTCACAAGAAAGAGTGGAAAGAAGGAAATGTCAGTGTCTGATTCATCCAACTTCTCCCCACTGTGCAGATCAATCCTTAATTATACTATCTGCTTGAGAACAATTTCTAGTCTTTGCCTCAGGGCAAGTTTCCTAAAAATAAAAATGTATTTCTTTGAGAGGAATGATGAAAGGAAGCAGCCATGATCCTATATAAGCCATAGATGGTTAGCAGCTCTGATCAATACAATTTGAAAACACAAACATGGCTGGGAATGCCTCTGCAATTTTGACAGTGTTTGAGTATTTTTAATCAAAATTTGGATTCCACATATTTCAGTACATTTTGCTAATTTCTTTGTATTCTCTGTGTAAGACTTTTAAAAGATAATTTCACGGGTTGTTCTGCAGACTTCCACGTTATAAGAAAGTGCAAGTTCTTCTAACCTCAGAAACTGTGTTTGGCAGCATTTGAATGTGAAGGGTCTATCGAAAAGTGGATTCATTTTTGTTAGTCAGCAATTCCTCAGATTTTGGAGAAACCTGAGGCTCCTCCACAGTATCTCAAGCTGCAGGAACTGACAGAGTGCCTGAGCCTAACTCTGTCCTTCATGGGATGAGCAAAAGAGACCGAGAGTACTTCAGAACTCACACCAGGGAACACGGGCTGTATCCTGATCTTCCCTGCACCGAGGGACTCCACTTAAACCAACACACACACACATACACAAAGGGAATCTGAGCCAGGAAAATCATATTTACTCACAGCCTGAAAAGAAAGTCAAACTAATGCAGCAGCTCACCATGGAGAGAGGGAAGAATTATCTCCCATGGCACTACTGAATATGAGAATTAGAGCTACAGAAACAGTGGTAGTTTGTAAAGCAATGAGTATCAAGTGACTCTGCTTGGGAGTTTTCCTACTGGATATGATTTCTGCCTGAGAATCCTTTAAATTTGATGTGTATTTGTTATTATGCAGAGGAGTAAGATCATTGCTCAGTTGCTGGCTCTCAAAATGAAATAAAAACATATTTTATAGTGATAAATTATTGGCCACCCAGCCACAATCATATAGTAATAAAACAGTCTGGTTTGCTAGGATGCATCATTTACACCTTTTTCTCTTTCATTTAGAATTGTTTTACATTAAAACATATTTTTGTCAGAGACAGGGAATGCAAGTGAACCTGTCAGCTGAGCTCCTCCACAGTCCCTGGACAGTAGCCAAGGGACACTTCAGTAAAACCTCCTGCAGTTGGTGGGATAACTGTCTCCTTGCCTCAGGGAACCTCAGCATTAAAGTTATTAAATAAAACAGCAAGTCTGGCAGTTGGCTATGAGAAGCAATTTATACCATTGTAAATGGATTAGCGAAATGTAATTTCTTTTAACGTTTCCGTTTCAATTATTTCAAATAGATGTGCAGTTATAAATGTTAAGGAATTGTTTAAATGTTTCTCACAGTGGAAAAAGTAAATATAGGTTAGAGCTGCACACTCCCAAGTGAATTTTCTGTGTTTCTCTGTTTTCTTTATTTCAAGGCTTTTCACGTACTGCTGGAAAAGTCACCCATTTGGAGACCAGGAGAAAAAAAAATATTTGTGCTCCTGATGAAGCAGGGTATTATACTAATCAGGAAAGTATAGATTTGAAATGTCTTGAGGACCAGAGGAAAGCCTACGGCTGTTCTTATCCTACATTCTCAGCTGGTATACTTTGACATCAAGAGCCTGGAGCAGTGCATGAGATACCAAGAGAGAGACTACACCACATCTCTGCGTGTGTGAGAGGCGGGGGGAGATCTCTCTCGAAAGCACAGCTCTGTGGATTTCCTCTGAGAAGGGTTAATTAACATACATAGCCAGCAGCTCCCAAACGATCATCGTCTCTTTCGACGATTTCAGCAATATCTCACCTGATCTCTGGGGTTTTTTCCCTTTCCCCCGTTTTTTCCTCTATTTTTTGCTACGCTGTTGCAATTAAGCAATAAGGTCTAACAAGAAAGATGACTTCTGGCATGGGATAATCGTGTCCTTGGGGTGCAATCAAGCACCAAGAAGAAACCGGGGCCCCTCATCCCCCATGGGCGCGATTACCTCGGGATTGGCCGCGTCCGTCGGGAAAGGCACCGCCACCACAAATTGTTTGCTTTTTTATGTTTAACTGTTTTATCCAGGCGAGTGGCCGTGCTCATCTCCAGCTGCCACATTGTGTCAGAGAGGGCAGAAAGGCGCGGGCTGGTTGCAGGCAGCCCCCTGAACGCCCCGCCAGCGCCGCGCACCAGAGCGGGGAAATTCCCACCAGGGATTCAGCCGGGTGCGCAAAGCTCCCGCCTTTCAAAACCTCTCTCCACAACGAGCTGAATTCAACTTGCTGCAGACTCTGAAAGAGGGGGTGGTGAGGGGCAAAAGTAGGGCAGCAAGGAATAAGGGACGAGGCTATCTCAGTTGAAAGCGGCCGTGGAGGAGCCTGAGGGCTGAGATGGCAGTCATCATCGATTCCAGGGAAGGGAGATGTCAAGGACAGGGAATGTCAAGCAGGAACAACAATAAGGGTGCTCAGCAGAGCCAAGTCTTCCAAAAACAGCACAAATAAAGCCGCTGGGCTGCTGTGATTGGTCTGTTTGCTGCTTGAGATCACAAGAAAAATGTAAAAAAAATATGATACATTTACAGTGTACGTCTGTCCTCTCCCTCCTGCCTACACAAAACTAATTAAAAATATTCTCTCCCTCTCTTCCTCTCACGTCCCCACCCCCACTGGCATCATCTTGAAATAGTCTTTGCAAACAAAGTTAGATACAGGCAGATGCTCTACATGGAACCAATCTTGTCAATATATAGATAAGCAGCAGCAACACGCTGGCCCCGAACAAATAACCAAATGTTAAAGGAAGAGCTACAAGAAACACAAACACTCCGGGTTTCTGCAGTCTGCAACACTGTCTGTGGTGTGTGTGTGTATTCCTGAAGCATCAACACCTGCCTTTGCAGGTGATAGAGTTTCATGGCACAAAATGTATTTATCCAATGGTTTTTTACACGTCCTTTACAGCAGCTTCTCAAATAGGTGACAGAGTGAATTACGTTTCTGCTGATGCAGCACCAAACGTGCCGATCCTTTCAGGTGTGCACACACAGAGGTTTACACACAAACACATGCAGAGTACAGCTGGAAAACCAGCTCACCACATCTCTCAGGCTGGACCACTGAGCCTGTTGCTGAATCATCAAATAAATGCCAGCACCTCAGGGAAACAGCAAACAACGTTTTGAAGATGCTGAGTGGATAGTAAACGTTTTCAATGGTTTCAAAATTTGATTTTGCTTCATATCAAACAATTTTTAAATTATCTGTAAGAGAGAAATAAGCCTCAGCACTTGGGTCATTGACCTGTACTGGAATCATGTAAGCCCAGAAAATCCCTGACCACAGAGGAAATGATGGATCTGGGACTGCAGAAAATGGTGATTTTCTAGGCATGTTTATAAAGGGAAATCAAAATCCCCCTACACACATATTATAGGGTTATGGAACACTGCAGGTAATCAACAGAACCTCAAATTCTGCTTTGGTTTGCTGCACTGTCTCTGAAACCAAAATACCTTTGTTTGACTGCAATTTCAGAGAAGAGACCTTCCAGTAGATTATTCCCAACCCAGCTGAGGCATTTTGTGACTCTCACCACCAAGAGGTGATCCTTGACACACAGAATATTCCTTAGCAGAAATGGTATAATCAATTTAGATATTCCTGATGTGCAAGTCCCTTTTTTTCCCTTCAACTTTCAACACGACAAAATGCATGGTACTTGCAAGGGAGGAAAATGCATTCTTTTGTAGGAAAGCTCATTTTCAACCTTCCTAAGAGCAGTGGTTCTGTTTCACAATAAATATGGCATGATATTCACCCAAAACTTGCACTTACCCGGGACCTCTGTGACATAACTCATTACTGTGACATTACCTCTGGCACAGTAGGGAATTTCACTGCAATAAACTGTAACCAAGGAAAACCCTCCTTTTTGCTGCTCCACTGTGCATTTGATTTTCTGCATATTTAGGAGAAGGAAGACATTTCTGTCTGAATAAATTAGTTTTCCTAGTAAGGTATTTTCCGCATACAAGAAGAAATATTATCCCTGTTGCCCACGGTCTTGCAGTTCAAAGGGAAAAAAAAAAAAAAGCTGGAAAAGTAGAACACAAGGGAACACTTGATCACGTTGTTTCTTTCAAGCAGTGACCCTTTCTGTAGCTATTACCAGAGATTAGTTTGAGTACTCCTTGGCTGGAATAGGACAGGCTTAATAAGCAGATAGTCGTATTCCTCAAAGGCTTTTGGCCTCCTGTGCCAGAGCTGGAGTCTGTCTATCAAACTCCCACGCCAGATTAGAGGTTAAAACCTCGTCAGCCCACACTGGGGGCAGCCAACAGAGAGGAGGAAGGCTCCTGGAGCATCCTCTCTCCTTAGAGAGGCGGGGGTGGCTTTGAGAGTGGTGCTGTCGATAAGGACAAAGGCAGGCAGAAGCTGCAGTTGGGTTATCACCTTTTGGTAAGTGCTTTGGCAACTGTTTGGGCCTGGAGCATGTCCTCACAGAAGTGAGGAGGTGCAGAGGCAAGGGGCACAGCCTCCTGCCATGGGCAGGGACACCTTCCACTATCCCAAGCTACACAGAGCTTCAACCTGGCCTCGGACACTTCCAGGGCTGTGGCATCCTCAGCTTCTCTGTGCCAGGGCCACACCACCCTCACAGTCAAGATTTCTTCCTAATATCTGATCTAAACCTGCCCTTTTTCTACTTAAAGCCATTACTCCTTCTCCTATCAACACATGATCTTCTAATCAGTCCCTCGCCAGCTCTTTTGTAGCCCTCTTTAGGCACTGGAAGCTGCTCCAAGACCTCCCTGGAGGCTTCTCTTCCCTAGGCTGAGCAACCCAAACTCTTTCAGGAGCTTCATAGGAGAGCTGCTCCAGCCCTGTGATCACCTTCATGCAGGTCCACATCTGTCCTGTGCTGGTGACACCAGAGCTGGGGGCAGCTCTGCTGGTGGGATCTCATGAGAGCAGAGGGGCAGAGTCCCCTCCCTCACTGCCCACACTGCCATGGATGCAGCCCAGGGTATGGTTTGGCTTTCTGGGCTGTGAGTGCACATTACTGGGCCACTTCCTCTTCTGAGATAAAAATGATCTCTACAGAAGCAAAATTTCATCTGTGAAATGTATCTTGGGCTTTTAGTGACGGAGCAGGTTTTCCTTCCTGTTTTCTTCCCACACATTATTTCTATAGGTATTTGCACAGCCCTCTTGCCTCCTTGCAGCTCGTGACACTGCTGAGGTGGGTCTTTGTCAGATCTTTTTCTCTGTGTCCTGGTTCAGCAGAGCCTTGTGCACCTTCACATCTCCCCCTCTGCACCAAGAGCTGAAGGGGCTTTGCTTCTGGCAGCACCAGGACCCTGATTCCCAGGGGGTTCTATTAATGCCTCATCCCAGCTCTGGTTTCCCATCTGCATAGATGTTCATGTTACCTTGCTGAAACGAAGCAAGTGAAAAGCTCTGAGGGGCTGCCTTGTCTGGAGGATGTTTGTCTTTGCTGTACAGCTGCAGGCAAGCAGCTGCAGAGTTTCAATATTTGCCCTGAATGAAATGTCTCTCAGAACTCCCATCTCGCATGGCACTGCTGGGGCAGGCAAGAAGTAGCCTGTAAATAAAAAAAGAAAGCCCCTTGGGACACTGGTGCTATAGGTAACAGAGGTGTTAATTGCCCTTCCTTGGCCTGGTTTTAGGTTACCTATGTTTCATCTTTGTTATTATCAATATATATATTCCTATCTTACAATTTAAACAGTCACCATAAAGTTACTTGGACATAGAACAGTTGCTATCATTTATACTGAACATCTTTTTTAACTGTTGTGTGATTATTAGGGATTAAAAAAGCACAGCTGTAGACAGAAACATCGTTGTATCCTAGGAAAACACAACTTTAAAGGAACATGGAAGCTAACCCAGGTGTTTGACCCTATCCCAAAATAGGGCCACTGTTAATATTCTGTTACTTCTAATAGGTGATAGTTTAATTTGTTCTTCTAGATCTCCACAGACATAGAAAAAGTTTCATTTGTTCTTCTAGATCTCCACAGACGTAGAAAAGCTGCAATTTTTGTAGTGATTTGATTTCTGGGTGTCACCAGAATATTGTGCCCATATCTTGCACACCAATGTGAATATTTTTAATGGCAATGTTAATTTGCTCTTTCTCACCTTCTCCAGCATGACCATGCACCATTTTAGCACTTGGCCTTGCTGGGCCTGGTTGGCTCCCAGTCACCTTTTAGCCTCAGACATCTCCAGTGTCACTTTTTAAGACATTTTAAATCAGGGATAGCACCAGCCTCTGCAAGTGCCACTGAAAAATCGAGATGTTTCCCAGGAGAGTGATATTTAAGAGAGATTTCTATTTTTACCTTTACTCTCAAATTTGCAAGTCCGAGAGCTGTACAATCAAATCAACAGGAAACCTTAACCTCTTGCACTGCAACCAGCAGAAAAATCTTGTCTTTACTACAGAAACACACAGGAAATTAAAGAAAGTATTACACAGCTACATAGAAAGGGCAACAATTTTCAGCTCTAAACTCAGGTGTGGTCTGAGCTATCCAGAGGTGAAAAATCTCTCTTTTCTGCTAACAAATCCCTGACCAAAATGTATTTAATCTCCCATTAGCTAAAAGTAACCAAAACTTGCTCTGTTGGTTCGGTTTCCAAAGCCTCTTTTCTCATGTAGCTGTTTAAAGTATTGGACTGGGAAGAAGGATTTTAGCCACTTAATTGCATGATGAAATTATTTTCAGGTTTTTTATGTGCATCACAATAGCTACATTTACCATTCTATTATCATTAGTGCTTGAGGACATCTTTCATTTATCTACTTAGAGGTCTTTACATAGAACTCCCAGAGGTAAAAGGCATCATCTTGCTGAGTTCGAAAATTTTCTTTTCCAGCATTTTATTCTTCCATCTCAAGGGCCTGACATTTTTTTAAACTCTTGGCATTCTCCTCAGTAACAAGGTTGAAATTTGAATATGCTACATCAATTTGGCTTCAGTTTGATGCCTCACTGAGGCACAGCCTGGCTGAGGAGAGAGAAAAAAATGAATATGAATGCCAACCATCTATTGGGATAACTCAGTAAAAAATCAGCAGGTCTCAGGCTGTAACTGAGAAGGAGCCCTACCCCATAAGCGAGAATGAATCTATTTTGCATAAAATTATAGAAATATAAGTTGCCAGTGATATAACCAAGTTATATATATTTAGCACGAGTCCAAGAGGAATTTTGAGTAATCTGGTGGCAAGGCAGTAACTCACTGCACTTTTAAGGACATGGAATGATTTTATGAATTGATTTAATAGTTAAACAAATATTCAGTCCTGAGAGGAAAAGAAAACCATGCAAACCTAAGGTTAATGCAGACTGGTCCCAGTGGATGTCTTTTATTCCTTGATGCTGTCTCTGAGGCTTCAAATGTTCTTGTGTTTCTATGCAAATGAGCTGCTTACAAAATCCAACTCTTTCAAGTGTGTTCTAAGTGCTGCTGTCTATGTCGTTTTACAGTAAACACATTTTTGTTGCACAGCAATATGTTTCTCTTAGAAGATGGGTAAATATGCAAAATGTTTCTGTAACTATTTGTCAGATAGTCAAACAGATTTTTTGTCTATCCTCGGGCCCCTTTTATGTTCACTCTCTGTGAACATATGCGACAAGAGCTCTCCCAACACAAACACTTGAAGGAATCAAATTGCAGGCTCTTTTTCTACCAACATTTGCACAAAAAAAAGGAGGAAAAAAAAAAAAGGAAAAGAGAAGAAGAGTATATTTTATCATGCAATGGAGTAGAAGCACCCTGTGAATAGCAACCAGCTCTTACAGTTCCTGATTTTGCAGGCACTTGTAAAGTTTGGTTGATCCTTGTGCTGGTGCCATTTGATATAGAATGATTTCAGGAAGGGAAGTGAGAAATGGAGGCCAAAGTCCTCATTAATATGTCAGCGACCAGATGTCAACGAGACAATCTCCCAGTTTGCTTGGAGTCACTCCAGTTGCAATGTGTGACAAATGAGCAGTCGCTCAAACCATCGCCCAGGCAAAGCGAAAATGCTGCCGAGAGAACACGGACGGGATGAAGGACTTCCCTCTCCTGCTGTTGAGGGCATTTGTTCAGGGACTGGTCCATTTGCAACTTCAGAGACTCTGCACTGGTAAAAGTCAGGTTCCCCAGTTTCCTGAGCCAGTGATTGTCCACAAGCTGTTGTGGGCACACCCAGCTCACCAGGCTTATTTCAATCACAGATGACCTGGGGGAAGTTGGTATTTATGGAAAAAATTGTTCCCTGTGAGGATGATGAGGCCCTGGCACAGGGTGCCCAGAGCAGCTGTGGCTGCCCCTGGATCCCTGGCAGTGTCCAAGGCCAGGCTGGACATTGGGGCTTGGAGCAACCTGGGATAGTGGAAGGTGTCCCTGCCCATGGCAGGGGGGTGAAATCAGATGAGGTTTAAGGTTCCTTCCAACCCAAACCATTCTAGGATTCTATGATTTTATTACAAGTCTGGGATGGAATTTTACCTGGAGGCAGCTTTGCCTGGCTCCCAGGCTGTCTGCATCACGTTTCATCAGGCCCTGTCCTTGCAATGTCCCTGTGCAGGGGTTTCAGCCCACCCAGTGCCCAGAATGCAGAGTGGAGATGAAGTCATTGGAACAGCACACATCAAGAGCTGGGAAGTTGCTATGAAAAAGGCTCCTGCGATGTCACTGGTACAAAAGTTTTTGTTGAATATGAAATTTTACCATTCTTCACTCCATAAAAAATGAACTAGCAAGCAAACAACTGGATCAAAATCACCTATACCTGTAACAAATTGAATCTTGTGTGCCATTGTCCTTTTTACATGAAGGTTAGTATGGCTTTTTTATCATTTTGGGTCTTTGCAACCTAAGATAGAGCCCTTAGATATCTGCAAATCTTTTCTAGGAGAAAAATACATAATTGTTGTTGATCACAAACAGCCTCTTCAAAATATTCTGGAAGACAGAAAAGACAGTCTTTCACTCTTCCACTTTTCTTTCTGTGCCCAAATTTAAACTTTGGCTGTTTAGGTGGTTGTGTTATTCCATTTACACTCTGATATAGTGGACCAAAGATTCAACCATAATTATTCTTAAAGCACAACTTCAACAGCATCTTTTCAAGAGTTGTATAAAGAATGCTTTGATTCAAGCTTCTGTGTACCAAAATGAATGAGACTTTTTATGAGGAGCACTTTCAAATACACCCAGGAAGCCACAAATGATGAGACTGGCTACAGGCAGGCCTCCAAACCACTAAGAATCGCTAACACAGTCGTTCCACTTTATCTAGGAGAAAGTTTTTCTGTTTATGAACCAATCATCCAGTCTGCCACTCTTCCTGTGACTCAAAAACACGTGCAAGGAAGTGCTATTTCCACACAAGGTCCCAGATTTTGAGATTAGTTTGGTAAACACTGAAGTGATTTTTTGTTCCACAGTCACACAGCCATGGAAGCACAAAGGGGTTTTGTTTTAGGAGACCAGCCAACACTCCCAGATCCTTTTCCTGTAGGAACTTTACCTTTGTGCAAAGCTCCATGATGTGATATTGCTGCAAGCCCTGCAAGCTCTATACATTATCTTACCAATTTCTTCTGTGATATGGCAGAGGATACAAATTTAGAGCATGAAGACATCTTGCTATGGACAGAGTCTCATTTTTATACTCAGTTCTACTCCAGACCTGTCATTCTGGAGTTATGAGAGCAGTCATATCACTCCTTGTGTGCCTTCCACCATAGAGACGTGTGTGTTTTTACTGCCTCAGCAAGAGGGGCCCCTCAGACTGCAGCAAACATGGGGCTTCTAGAGGAAGTGATGGATCTCAGCAGGAACAATTTACTACTAATTATAAAAATGTTCATAAAGATGAGGAGTGAAAAGTGAGAATTTGAGTTCTTGTTAGCAGCATAATAAGAACATTGTTCCAGGTATTTTCAAAGCTCTCCAGGAAAATGCCAAGAGTGTTAATCAATGCAAAGTGATTGCAGTGGATGAGGAATCAGACAATGATGAGGACAATGGTTCATCTAAGCTGTAGGAGCCACCAAGGTTAAGTTGGTCCATGGCCTGCATCAAAACCACTTCCATAAAGAAAAAAAAGGGTCATTGTCATGGGACACTCTCTCCTGAGGGAATAGAAGATCCAATACACAGACTTTCACAATTCTTAACAAAAGCCTGCTGCCTCCCTGGGGCCAGGGCTAAAGATGTGCACAGAAAGCTTCCTACCCTGTTACAGCCCTCAGATTATTATCCATGATGATCTTTTTCAATAGGCAGTGATCAAGTTGCAACAAGAAGCCTGATGGCAATCAAGAGAGACTTCAGGTCCTTGGGATGACTGATTAAAGGATCAGGAGCACAATCCTCTATCCTTCCAGTTGCAGGGAATGATGGAGGATGAAACAGGAAGAGTCCAGAGATCCATACCTGGCTCCAAGCCTGGTGTCNGCAGAGAAAGCTTCCTACCCTGTTACAGCCCTCAGATTATTATCCATGATGATCTTTTTCAATAGGCAGTGATCAAGTTGCAACAAGAAGCCTGATGGCAATCAAGAGAGACTTCAGGTCCTTGGGATGACTGATTAAAGGATCAGGAGCACAAGTAGTGCTCTCCTCTATCCTTCCAGTTGCAGGGAATGATGGAGGATGAAACAGGAAGCGTCCAGAGATCCATACCTGGCTCCAAGCCTGGTGTCACTGTCAGAATTTTGATTGTGGGTTGGTCTATGGGATAGACAGGATACACCTGTCTTAAAAGGGGGAAAGAATCTTTGTGCAGGAGTTAACAGGGCTCAGTGAGAGAGCTTTGAACTAGATTTGATGGAGGAAGGGGGATAAACCAGTCTCACTAGAGCTAAGCCTGGGGTGGCACATCGATGTTTGAGGGATGGTGATGGTGAGGTCCTTCTGTCTGCCGTGTCAGTGGAGGTACAGGATGGAAACCCATGTGCTGGAGAGACACAAGGGTTATTCAAGTGTGGGAATAGTCACCACCAAAAAGGGTGGCAGCATCAATAGCCCAGCTGAAATGCATCTACAGCAGCGCCCACAGCGTGGGCAGCAAACAGGAGGGGCTGGAAGCCACTGCACCGCTGGAAAACCAGGATATAACTGCAACCATGGAAACATGGGGGGTTGACTTGTACACCTGGGATGCTGCAATGGATGGCTGAACTCCTCAGAAGGGATGTGCAAGGAAGGAGAGGTGGTGGGGTGTGTTGGAGAGAGTTTCAACTGCCCAGGGCTAAATGATGGCAGTGAGAGGGTCAAGTGGTTTTGGGTAAGAACTGGGGAAAGGCCAAAGCAGAAATGGTGGGATTCTGTTACAGACCTCCCAGCCAGGGTGAGGAGATCCGTGAAATATTCTGTGGACAGCTGGGAGAAGTCTCCCCATTGGTAGCCCTTGTTGTCCACAAACTCCAGCTTACCAGATGTCTGCTGGAAATACAACACAGCAGAGAGGAAAGAGTCCAAGGGGTTCCTGGGATGTGTGGGATGTAATTCCTGAGACATCTGGTGAGGGAACCAACCAGGGGAGGTGCCCTGCTGGACCTGTTTGTGAACAGAGATGGACTGGTGGGTGTTGTAATGGTTGGAGGCCGTCTTGGGCACAACAACCATAAAATTATAGTTTTTTCAGTTCTTGGAGAAGTAAGGAGGAGGATCAGCACAACGTCTACCTTGACCTTCCACATGGCAGACTTCAGATTTTTTAGGAGCCTGGTTGACAGGAGAGGCTGTGCTGAAGGGCAAAGAAGTCCAGGAAGGCTGAAGGTTCTTCAAGAAGGAAATCCTCAAGGCACAGCAGGAGGTTGTCCCCACGTGATTAAAGATGAACTGGTGGGAAAGAGACCTGTGGGTTTGGTGCTTTCCTGACAAAGGTACCAACATAAACCAGCAATCACATCACAAAATGCAAGGACATCTAAGAGAGGGGAGATTGCAATTTAGTCCAAAGGACAGAGAGAAGATGAATCAATATTTATTACTAAAAAACTCCACTGGGAATTTCTGCGCTTCAAAGGATGTAAAAGATTTGTCCTTGAGGAGTGAAAAAAACCTGCTTTTCTAGAACAGTGGCCTGACTGGAATCCAAATCCTAGTTCCACAAATTCAGGAATATCCAAAATCACTATCCTTAGCATGCCTTCACAGATTTCTGTGCAGGTTCTCATTCCATGTATTAACTGAGAGGACTATGAGAAAACCAAAAGAGAAAAGAGGCTACTCCAAAGCAACATCCAGTTCTCTGGAAAACAATAATCGGGCCGGATTATGGGATTTACATTTGATATCTGAGACAAATTTTCCTTAGTACTTAATTTAATTGTCTGTATTACACGCACAATACACATGGAGTGTGTTGTAAGCATAAGAAGACATGGTTTGCATTTTGTTTTTTAAGCTGAATTTTATCATAACCTAATTTATTAATTTACCTTGTGCATTGGTCGTATTTTCGCTAAAGCACAAAGAACTCATAATTCTTGCAGTACTTTTGCCTGACAATAATATGTAGTGTATTAACCCAAGAGTACTCTGTATTATGTCATATTTTTGAGTTTATTGTCTTAGGGTTGCCTTTCATTCTAAAGGTCAAAGAATTGTCAGGAAACAGAAGGTTTTATCCCTACTAAAACCATGCTCCTTAGTCATAGTACTGTCACACTACTGTGGCATTAACCATAATGCAATTAATTACTAATTTAAACATGGCTGTGTCCTTCTTTTCCTACAAGTTCAGCTTAGCTCATTCCCAACCCATCTTCTGATGTGCGTTTGCATATCAAGTAACACAAGCAAAAGAAAAAAACCACCTCACTGCCTTTTATAACAGCTCTCATCTGTGTGCTTGAGGGGCAAAGGAAGGAGAATTTCCTCATAATTCCAAGTCTTGCTCTAAACCTTCGTGCTGTGTTGAATAAAAAAGTAGGACCCATTTTTACATTCATTTTCAATGTGTTCTGCATTTCTATTTATGGAAGCCATTCAGTGTGTGCAAATACCACATTCCTTTGAATCCTGCTGCATTTCCATTCTTGCTCAATAATTAAAACAGATAGTGATTACCCCAAATAAATACATACCAAAAGCTCAGAGTTTGGGATTTTTTTCTTTCTTTTTTTTTCTCTTGTGCACCTCAAATTGGTCAGTATTTATTGCCTTTTGTCATGTGGGCTTTGCATTTGACAACGCTTTGGGAGAGCATCTCTAAACTCCAGAACAACACCAGCACCACACCTGACTACACTTCCTGCAAGCATTTCATCCATATTCATATTAATTAATTTCAACTTTCTCCTTATATAGCACTTAACCAAACCAGTTTTTTACCTTCAATTATTATTAACACTAATTCTATAATAATTTGGAGCTCCTGTAGCCATTTTGACAGTCATACAAAACAGAGTTATTGTAACTCAACCCTCCTGAAAATTATTCTGCCTTCTCTGGAATATGCACACAGAGATGCTGCATGACCTTGAGCACTCACTGGCAAACGACCTTGAATATTCTTTCTACATCCTATACTTTGATTTAGTAACAATATTTCTTAAGAGATTTAACTGTCTTAATTTGACTGTATTATACTATCCATTCTATTTCTTTTCTTTTTTTCTTTATTTTTAAAGATCTTTGATATTAATTAGAAAACAATATTGTTTGAGACAAATTTTCTTCACTAAATAAACACATATTATTTGATTATCCCTTCAAGTCTGATTACTAAATTATCTCAATAATTACTTACTCTTGTCTTGCAACTATGGGATAAAAATATCCTTTGAAGTTTTCTGTGCTCTTAGTAATAGGCTAAATAATGCCACGATGAAATCCTATTTCTTACTGAAGACATTGGCTTCCACATTACTCATTATTTCTTTTACTAATTCATTACTAATTACTGCAGTGCCCAAGAGACCTGGTCATAGACCAGAAAGTTCAGCACTACACGAATATTGAGCAAAAAACAGTTTATTCTTTCAGACAAAAATGGAAATATTGTTGAAACTGGTGACAGATATATTTCAATAGCACACTTTTAACTCATTTACCTTTCTACCTCATGAAGTGTTATTCATCTCTATATTTTAGACACTGTTGGGTTTAAATTATTCAATTATTTATTTTCAATTACTTTATTAAACATTGCTTTATTTTAAAGTATAGTTCTATTTTGCTATTTCAGCAACCCCATTTAGTACTCTTAATGGAATAGGAATAGAGTATTAATCTCACAAACACCATTTATCAATAATTCCCTGTGTTATATTTTTTATGAATTAGGATGATGAAGGAATAAAACTCAGTTAATCCCATCCTACTATTGATCTTGATAATATGACTTGCTTTCTTTTCTTTCTGAAATGAAAGAATTAATGAATAATGAAAATTAACTACTGAACAGCCCTTGATGAATTACTCTCCTCCCTGTGATTTTCAGTTTTAGAGACATCAGATCCCAGGCATCTCTAAGGTTACCCTTCCAATGTTTCATAGGATTTCTCTTGCCAGAGGCTCCTCAGCCCCTACAAACCCCTGTCCTAGAAAGCACAAACCTGAGAAAAGTCTGCAGAGCCCAGTCATCATCACTTAAAATTTTAAATACAAAAATACTGGATTTTGCCCCTTTTTTTTCCCTCACCACCCTGTAATTGCAGAGGAAGAAAAATTAAATCAAAGAGGTCACAGAGTGCTTGGGACACTATTGAGATGTCATTCCTTCTCATTTGGTCCCAAACCATTGTATATTTCTGGCAAACACCTGAAGGAAATATCTTTAATTCTCAGAGCTGAGGAGGAGGAAATGGAACCTTCTAATAATGGCAAATCATTTTACAATACATATGCTTAGCTTACAGGGAAAGAGCAGTGGTGCTCTTTCCCTGTAAAAAACACTGATTTAAAAGAAAGGAAACCAACAGAATTCTACAAAGCAATGTAAATAAGGCAAAGATTGGGTTGTAATCAAGAATGTTGAGATTTTATGCTGGGCCCTGCACTGACAGGAGAGAACATTCCCATCCATTTGTGGTTGTTGAATGTCTCTTCTGCTTTCATTGATCCTGTGGTGCTTTGCATTTCCCAGACACGTGCTACTGCTCGTTTGACACAGCAAGTTGTTGACCATATGCTTAACAGAACGGGGTACTTCTCACAAGAAATCTTGCCTCCTGATAAAACCATTGTTGACAGATTTAAAAGTTGTTGTGGTTGTTTTTTTTTTTCTCTAGAGAGAGATTGTGTACAAGTAGCTGCGCTGAGAGTTCTGTGATTATTGTCTTGCAGTCACGTTCAGATCCAGCCCCCTCAGTTTGTTCCGACTGTCACCCGCTGGATTCTGAGAGCCACGACTCCAGATTCTCTCGCTGGCATCAAACCAATAAACCTGGCAACCACCATTTGTTATAAGGAAGATGAGCTGAGGTCTGAAAGTCTCTTTGGCCATTATTTGAGGTGGAGATTCTGCAAGCAGAATTTAGTTCATCATTCCTCAGACAACAGGAGAGTGACAGTAGAGACTCGCTTGCTCTCTGCTGCCTGTATTCCCCCCAGAGCACCAGCAGACGTGGAAAGTAATTCAAAAAATATTGTCAGAAAATTTAGTAGATCATGCTCAGGAGGAAAAACAGAGATGGGAAGTGTGGGAGAGGATTATGCATCACATGTGAGTAATAACACTTCTTCCAAGTGAAGGGAAAAACAGTTATGTAATAGAGAGAGAAGGGAAAACAATCAAACCTGTAGCAAATCTTCATGGGAAATGTTTTCCATTTTTCTTTCTACTTGAAGATTTGGGAACTGAGAAGAGTAATTAAGAAACTATGGAAGGGTAGGTGTCAAAATTCACTAAGAACATTTTCTTACGGAGTGCTGGGTTTGGTCAAAATCTCAAAGGAGCTCACCCCAAGGAAGTTGGTGCAGATTATCAATGATTAAAATTTTGGGGAGTTCATCCTCTGAATGCCAGGATATTGACACATCTACGCAAGTCTGTGGTACACAGCAAACAGAGAGCAAGCTGCCTTTTCCAAAAAAAAATTTGCTTTGTTTATTGAGGAGATTTATCACAACCATTGCCTTGTGAAGCTCCTGAGCTTATTCCACAATGCATGAACAGAAGCAGGTCCAACACAGATGCCTGAGGTAGGGAGTGAGGGCTGTTTTTCATGGCCAGATTTTGGGCAAAGAGTATTTCAGCCAAATGGTCTGACATAACTTCCTCACAGAGTCCCGAAATAGGGCAAGGAGAACCCACTACAGCTCCCAGTTCTTTTGCCACAGGCGTGTTCTTTCCACACCTGACCAATACCTCTGTGCACAGGCAGAGCTCTGTCCTGGGCCAGAATCCTGTGAAAGGCACAGATTTGGGCAGTGGAGGAGAGCAGCCAGACAACCTGATGGCAGCTGAGTGCTTTGGGTAAGTTCTAGAAGGCGAGTCCCTCAGGATTTCACCCACAGCACAGGGGCAGGCCTACATTTTAAGAGAAAACTCCTCTTTCAGCGCTGTCTTCAGCAAAGCTGATTTCCTAACTCCTTCCTTGCATTTGCTGCAGCAGCTCTTAGATAACATGTAGGAAACAAAAGGCATGTTGTTGTACCAGGATTTTGAAGAAGTTATTCATTGCTATACTTAAGTTGAGATCTGTGAAGAAACACATGCGGCGTATTTTGAGAATGTGCTATGGCAGGTTACCCCAAGTCACAGTGTGTTTAAACAACCACTTTATTCTGCCATCTGGTACATGATAGGTTTCTGATAAATACGTGCCTGCGCTTTGACTGTGGGATGCACACAAGAAAAGAGACTGTATTTTTCCAAGATGTTTGTCTAAGTCTCAGACAAACAACTTTGGCAATGTGAAAGAGCTTTCTGTGGGTGCAGCAGTAATCACAGAATCATAGAATTACTTGGGTTGGAAGGGACCTGAAAGATCACCCAGTTCTGACCCCTGCCATGGGCAAGGACACCTTCCACTAGACCAGGTTAAGCAGAGCTCAAAACTGGCCTTGGACACTTCCAGGGATGGGGCAGCCACAGCTTCTCTGGGCAGCCTGTGCCACGGCCTCACCACCTTCACAAGAATTTCTTCCTGATATCCAATCTAACCCTACTCTCTGTCAGTGTGAGCCATTCCCCCTTGTCCTGTCACTCCAGGCCCTTGTAAACAGTCTCTCTCCACTGGGAAGGCTGCAATGAGGTCACCCTGAAGCTTCTCTTCTCCAGGCTGAACAATCCCAGCTCTCTCAGCCTTTCCTCATAGCAGGGGTGCTCCATTCTTTTAATCAACCCGGTGACCTCTAGACTCACTTCAGCAGATCCATGTCCTTCCTGTGTTGGGGACACCAGAGCCCTTCTCCTTAATTTCCCTCCTTTTAGTCCTCCCACGCACCCCAAAATAGTGCCCAGACAGCATGAGGAGAACTCAGACTATTGCTCTAAGCCATAGAGGTGAGTCTAGCTCAAACAAATGTGGACAATTATAGGCTGGATTTATGTATAGACAAAGTCAACATTTGCCTCAGGCAGCTGACTGCTGAGCACCCCAGGGTCCCTGCTTTGCAGAAAGAGAGGAGAGAGATGGCCCAGCATTTGAGCTACCTCCAGAGTCCTCTGCCACTCCTCTCCTGCCTGGTTTCTCACTGCCCACTTCTGTTTGCCTTTCTGTGCTGCAGGAGAAAGCCTTTCCCCTGCCCTGTACCCTTTTCTCCTTCTCACACAGCAGCAACAGTTCAGGTGAGAGAAAGCTCCTGAGACCACAGCAGGAGGAGGATGCTACTCAGAAGGGAGAGGGGATTTTGTCAGGCATGCACAGGTAACATGGTCAAATTTATGGTAAACCTGCTTTTGCCCATATCTTCATCAGTGATTCTTTAATTAACCTGAACCACTCATTCACAACACCTGGGGCAGGAGGGAGATGCTCCTGTGCCAGATGGGAGGCAGTCACAGAAAAAGAAGCAGGAGGTGTTCTTCCAGAAAATTACAGCCAGGGATAGGAAAGAGAGAGAAATAGTCCTATGAATACCAACAACCCTCCAAAGTCTGCACAAGCCCCCACAAACCCCATAGATCTCTTCCAGGAGTACAGAAATGCCAGGAACCCATCCAGCTATCCTCTTTTATCTGCAAGTTCCTGGAGCTGTGGTCCTATCCCAGGTTACATCATCCAGTTCTCCTCAGTGGTTCATCTCAGCCTTCCTCCACTCTTTACTGCCATCAGAACTGATCATATTTTCCCTGAGGATGTCCTCAATCAGCTCTGCCAACACCACTGAGAAACCTTGACCTGCCTTTAAGCTTTTTTTGCTTTCCATAGGTAGTGGAAATGTTGCTGCAGTAACGTTGCTCAGTGCAGGCTGCAGAGTCTGCCCACAAACCTGGTAAACACTCAGGTTTTTGAGCTGAAAAGACGGAGCTGTGAGGTCAGCTGTGCAATTCCACACTTTTTTATGGACAGCAGTCCTGGTATATTGATGTTGAGCAACCAAGAGCCTTTCTGGCCATGACTGTATCACGAGACAACACCTCAGAGAGTATTTTATTGGGAATAACCCCATGTAATGCAGAATGGATCAGATGGATGGGGTCTGATCCCAAATCTACCACCTTTGGCATTCTCTTTCCTTAAACTTCAGATTCCAAGAATTTGCCTTCTAAGCTTTGCTCTGTATTTCAGCCTCAGCTCAGTACATGAAGCTTCCTAAAAACATAACCTCTTCATACTTATCACTGTCTGGATTGACCAGCATATTAGACAAAATACAAGAGGAACAACCCAACCCCATGATCTCTAATTTGTGGGAGTGTTGCCATACCCAGTCAGGCTGTTCACAGACTCACAGATTCACAGAATATTCTGAGTTGGAAGGGACCCACAAGGGTCATGGAATCCAAATCTTAAGTAAATGGCTCGTACAGGGACTGTACCCACAGCCTTGGTGCTATCAGCACCATGCTCCAATCAACTGAGCATTGTCACAGGTTGTCAGACATGTCACCAGTCTTGGCCAGTGCCTGACAAGGCTTTAGAGAGAGCTGCAGAGTGCAAGAAATAAACACCCTCATGACTAGGATGAAAGTTAATTAGTTCTTAATTTATATCCTGAAGTGCAAGTGTCGAGCTCTCATAAAACTGCATCCTTTGGAAAACAAGCAAGTGCTGCCATTTTTCATACTCTACTGCAGCTCTTTTCACTGCTATCAGCATGCTGTTTTAATAATATCTTATAGCAGTAGGTTTTTTCTGTGTAAAAGAAAAGCAGTGAGCTTTTTTAATGTTGGGAAGAAATTCTTCACTGTGAAGGTGCTGAGGCACTGGAACAGAGAAGCTGTGGATGCTCCATCCCTGGGGATGTTCCAGGCCAGGATGGATGGGGCATTGAGCATCCTGGTCTAGTGAGAGGTGTTCCTGCCTACGGCACGGGAGTGGAATGAGATGATCTTTAAGGTGCCTTCTAATCAAAACCATTCTGTGATGTTGTAAGTTCCATCAGGGGTTTTTGTGTGGAATAATATAAGGGAAAATAACCTGATAGAAAATTTTTAAGTTGTTACCACTGCCTCTATCAGATTTCCTCTTACAGACCTGCCACGCTGCCCGTTATACATTTGAGGAATGATCTACTTTCACCTGGTATAATCTACTCTCTCAGGAAACATTTTGCATGCTGCTAATCATTTTCATTGTCCCTTCTGGGTCTTTCCTACCTCTTCCCCCTTGCTTGGGTGGGACAAGCGAAACGGAGCAGTGGTTGGGGTTGGCACATTTCACCCCTCAATGCTATTCCCCGAGCGCTGCTGTCCGACCCTGGGAGAGCGTTGTGCTGCTCAGGTTTGCACTGCTGCCGTTCCCTGAAGTGGTTGCAGTTATTTGTGAGCACAAAACCGCCGAGTTCCTCTCCCTGGCGCGCTCTGCCTCGCTTTGCTGAAGGGAACATCTTGAACTCTTCACATGCGTTGACTCATTGTGACGGATGAAGTAGGATGTGACATCCCACTTGCAGCTCCCCAGCATAAACAGTGGGAACATAATAAGAGCTCCCATCTGCCTCGTTCCTTTGCTCCCCCCAAAACTGAAAGTGAAATGAAGACCAGGAGTCATTCACATCTTCATTCAGAGAACGATTGTGTCAGAAAGGAACAACATCCTCATCTCCAAGCAGGAGTCAGTGATGAAATTATGTCACGATTATTCCAAACAAAAGAGAAATCCTTACATACCCATGGAGAGGATTCGTTCCTGGTATAATTTTATGTCTGCCTGGAGATGTTTTGCCCACAGGTTGGCTTAGGCTCCACATCACATGCTGGTCTCTGACAGTGCAAACTGAAATTCATCTAAAGGGAAAAGATGGAAAGTGCTATTTCTTACCACAGCGTGGCTTTAGCAGGAATATCATAATCTTTGGGGATGGAATCCATTCCTTGACCTGATTTTCCCCGTAATTAAGGAACGTGCAACAGTTCACTGAAAGTCTCAATAGAACTGCAGTGTCTACAGATGTTTTTATAGGTACCCAACTGCAACAAAATAAACTGTAATTTTTCCATTTCCTGTTGCTACTTCAAGACAGTGAATGCCACCCAGGACTTTAGTTACCAGGAATGGAAAAGCAATTCATGCCCAAAGCAACAGGGAGGAAAAAAGTCTATAAAAACGAACTTGAAAAAATACCATTTTATGGTGATACATAAAAAAGCTTCCAAAACCCAGCTGAGATTTAAGCCATGTAAGTCCAAAGTACTCTGAGTGCTTTGACAGAAAGGATGTAAAGCATTATTTAAAATCAAATTCAACCTCTATATAGTTCTACAGGAATTTGACCTATTCTATTTCATTTTATTACTGCTACTTGATAGGTCAGGGTATTTCTAAGATATGATAACTAGAAACCTTATGTGCTCTCACTTAAATTAAATTATTGAAATAATTTATTTTTAAAATATTTGTATAAATTTTTTTAATTGTTGAAATAATTTGGTTTGGTAAGTTCTTTACTAAATAAAACACTAAATTAAATTAAAAACTTTTTTTTAGTGAGAAAATTACCCCCAAATTAGATGTGTATTTTGGACATTGGCTATGTCTACATAAATCCACCAGTACAGAAATTGAGAAAAACACGTTCACCTGTACAGAGGAACATTTTTTCTCCATCTCATCCCATCAGAAGGTACATTGGAGCAGCTGTATTTGACCAGATCAAAAGCCCACGTGGGATGAAAGCTCTCCCACTCCAAGTGGTGGATGCCCTGGAAAGGACACGGAGCAGTGTCCCCAGGAGCACTGTCCCAAAAAACCCCACAGGTCCCCACCCTCAGCTACACCTGAGCTTCTTTTCTTGACCAAGGTATGTCCATGAATTTTTGATCTAGTTTTTTTTTCCAAGGTTATATTTTAACCTCCACAGCATCCTGTGGCTGTGAACTCTACAACACAAGTAAAACAGTCAATGAAAATCTACTTTGTGTGTGTGTGTCTTAATGTATTACCCAATCATCTTGCTGGGTATCACCTAATTTTGGTATGATAAGAAATCCCAAAACTTATTCCCTATTCACTCTGTTCACAGCATCCGTGTTACCCTTGTTAGTGCTGATTTCATGTCCAAGATAAAATACAGCATTCTTTGCTCTCACTCAGCGGACAAGCTACTTTATGTCCTTGGCCATCTTTCCTTCCCTTCTCCGTACCTTTCTTATTCACTGAGGTTCTTTCTGAGAAAACATGACCAGAATTGTAAAAATCTAATACACCGAGGAGTTTAGCACAGACACAAGTTTTTCCTTTCCAGTTTGTATTTATTTCTTTTTTTATCATGATCCAACTTCCTTTTTTGAACCCTACAGACAACGAGATGATGTTCTCAGAGGATTATTCACAGTGATTTCCCTAAGGACTCTTTAGTACCAGCTAATTTAGAGTCTATTATGCTTCTACTTAAAATTATTAGACATATTGAGTACAATCCTACCCACTCCACAATTTAGAGCAATAGGCAACCAGTTTCACCAACTTTATTACTGCCCTTCCACTTATTATCTACTGGACCACTGGATAATAGGTACAGCAGAATCTGGGGACAGTATTTTTTGCAATGTCAGGCAGAATCCTTGGCCCAGATATCCAGTGATTACATGACACACAGGAAATTCAGTTTACTAACATATTACCATGCAATTTTGTTTTGCAGTCTTAATTCTGTTCCTCATAGAAGTTTCAGCTTAGATTCAGGTAAATTATTGTTAAATAACAGGTTTTCCAGACTAGATGATGATATTGCCACTTCCCAGATATTTTCTCTCTAGGTATTCTTTTCCACCCATCTCAGACCCATTTATCTGTTCATTAGCCACACCACACATGGAAGTTCATAATTTAAGTTTATATGTTTCTGTGTGAAAAAGTATAAAATGGCATGCACATGCAACACACACGAGATTAATCCTTATTTTAATAAACAGCTGCATTACTTTGTGTCAAATGGAAATGTCTTATATAAATAGCCTGTTGTGACAGACTGTTGCATAATTCATTAAAAATATATTCAATTATGCATTTAGATATTTGTGGAAACCTTTTTTAAATTAATCGTTTCAATACACTCATCAAACCCTATAAAAGGTTCTTCTACACACTGAGGTCTTGTTGAGAAGAAATATTTACAGCTGCTGAATTAATCCTGTCCAAAAGTGCAATAAATCAAAAAGGTCTTAGGAAGTTGCTTGAGGAGGAACCAGTAACATTGCTTTTCCAGAAGAAATTCTTTACTGTGAAGGTGGTGGGGCACTGGAACAGGTTGTCCAGAGAAACTGTGGATGCCCCACCCCTGGAAGTGTTCAAGGCCAGGTTGGATGGAGCACTGGGTTAATTGGTCTAATGAGAGTTGTCCCTGCCCACGGCAGGGTGTTGGAACTGGATGATCTTTGATGTCCTTTACAACCCAAGCCATTCTGTGATTCTATTTGTACAATTTTTCTGGGAAAAACTCTGTCCTGGAAATAGGAAGTGGGTTTGGAGTTGTGGTTTTAGCCTTGGTAAAGTGATGCTGGAGAACATGGGGCTCAGGTCAAGTCTAAATACAAAGAGAAGATTTTCAGGAGAGGGAAAGGGGCTGTTTCCTATTTGATCAACCAAAAGAATATTGAAAAAGTGTGGGTTTTTTTCAAGATAAAAGGATTCCACAAATCAAAATCATAAGTTAGTTACTTCAGAAATGCTCTTGGCTTGTAAAAAGACAGATTCAAACCCTGAAGAATACCAGAGTATTGTGTCTACCATGCCACATCCCTGCCTACAAACACTGACAGATCCCTTGAGTTTTGGCTGGACTGCTCAAGAGCAGATTCCTGCAGACACTTTGCATGGAAAATTGTGCCAGTTAGCAACATAAAACTGGATTCCAGCCCAGGGGCTCCACTTGCAATGTCCAGAGACACCACAACAAGCAGAGGACGTCAACTTTCCGCGTGCGTGCTCGGGAAGCGGCTTTAAGGGAGAGCTGCTGAGGTGGGTGACACCTCTCTGGTGGGAGGCCAGCAGGGGTGGCCCTGGTGGGAGGAAGGCAGGGTGGTCAAGAGACACCGTTGCTATGGCAACGCTGCCTGGCAAAGACGAAAGAGGAAACCTGAGATGAAAAGGAAAACGGCTGGAACGGGGAGGAAAACGGGGCCCAGCCCGGTGTGTGCCGCGACGCGCTGACACGCACTCGTCACCTCCCGTGGCTGAAGCTGCCACTCGCCCTGTCAAGCCAGGATGTCACCTGCCCATGTGGCCAAGTGCCCTCTGCTCCTGGGCGGTCACAGGCTGAAAATGAGCTTGGGGGGCGTTTGAATAAAGAGTTGCAATCATTTGGTGTGGACACGGTGCCCAACACGAACGTTTAAATTGACTGTGATAGGTCTCAGAAGCTGCTTGCCAGCCCCCAGCACCAAAGTAACTTCCAGCGGAAAAAAAATTGTTATATAATAAATATACGTATATCTATATCTATATTTATAACTATATATCTATATCCATTGCACCTACATGAGTCAAACATGAAGAGCTGCCAACTTGTACCCTCTCTTTCTCACATGCTGGTAGTAAAACCAGTTGCAGGTTGAGTAACCCTGACTTAACAACTCCATGGCACAACAGCAAATGCCAGGATTTTATCTGTGAATCGATCTGGGCAGAAGACTCAGATTGGGAGCGTTAAGAACCCTCAAAATCACCCTCTTGACTTATAGGAACCCAGACACAGGGCACTGCAAATTACTTTGGCAAAGCTGAGTCATCTGTGCAGCAACTCAAAACTAACATTAATCTGTTGCCCAGATCAGCTAGCAAAAAAGAGAATTTATGATCGAAACTGAGCTAAATTACAGCAATTGGCAGACCAATGTTCCCCTGTCAAATGACCATATAAAACGACAACAAGCCACTCAGCCTGTGTGTTTTGTAGGGCAGTTTCCACTGTAAATATACTGCTTCTAGCCAGAAGAGAAACCCAATTGCCTTACACAGAAAAAAAAACAACCCAATGCAATTAGTTCTCAAGACACCACAGATTAGTACAGGCTTCTATATCATTACTTTCTACTAAAATCACAAATAAAGGCATCTAAAAGAAAACTGAAAAAGGGGAGAAAGAAGAAATATATATGTGTGTGTGTGTATACATATATATATATATATATGTATATATACGTACACATATATATACACATACACATATATATATACAATCATATTTTCTTTCCATGGCTGTTTACCTTCTAAAATTTTTACAATACATTTTCAAACATCATTGAAAAAAATGTGAAATAAGAGCCCCCTTTTATAGTAGGGAATTGATACACAGGGAGATTAAATGAATTACTGAGGATCACTCAGGAAATCTGCACTGGAGCAAAAAACCTGCATTTCTCACACTCTTTTTGAGCACCTGAGGGAGAGGTTGGTGTTCCCTCAGGCCCAGGTGCTGGGCAGCATTGCCACAGACATTGGGAAAGTGAGGCCAAGGGCTGCAGGTGCTGAACCTCACACACAGAATGGGTTGGGTTTTTTTGCTGCTTTTGTTTTATGTTTGTCCCAGTGCTCGTTCAGAAAGTAAAATAAGTTATTCAGGCCCTGCTTTTTCATAATCTCCAGGGTACTTGGTGTGCGGATAAGCCATCGATTTTTGCTCTCAGTCTGTTACAGTCACATATATGCAGTAAAAGTAATTTCCTCGGGACTAATATCATTTGTTCTCCAGGGTTTTTCCTTATGAAAACTGAATTTTGAACAATCCTTATGTAACCTTTGCTATTAAGGTTACAAGAGATTGAGATCCATTTGTGAGATGAATAAAGCATAACATTTTGCTCCTGCAAACTTTCCTGACAAAGCTCTTTATGTCAGGGAAAGGATGAAGCTTTTACTATGTGACAAAATTTCCTGTTGAAATTAAGGGATCTGTTAAATTACTTTCCCTACCTGGTTTCTGCACTGATTTGCACTAAAATCTCTCTTTAATCTAATTTTAACTTTCACTCTAAAATTATTAAAATTCAGGTTTTAAGAGAACATGACTTTTCCCTCTCTTAGAGCAGTATGACATTTTTCACTGCCATATTTATTCTAAATGCCAAAGAAAAAAAGGCTTTTAAATGGAAATTAGTTGTTATACTAGAGCTTGATAAAGGAGTATAGGGGAATATAGTAAGTAAGTTGTATGTCTTTAGATTACAAAAACTGGGCTAAAAGTTTACTTCAGTAATTTAAAAATCACCGAATGTTTCAGGTTGGAACAAACCTCTGAGATTGTTGAGTCCAAATTTTGATTGATCACCACCTTGTCAACCAGATCATAGCGCTGAGTGCCACATCCAGTCATTTCTGGAACAAAAATATATATTTGGACAGCGGACGTTTGTCCACTTCAACTAGAATTATATTTAATTAGAAGCATTTTTTGGAGATAACTTTCTCCAGAAAATAACTCCATCCTAAACAAACCACATCACACTGGTTACATCTCTGAGGAAAAGCTGGCAGGGACAGAACCCTATTCTGAAATTTAATAAGGGAAGATCACTCAACCCTGAGCAGAAAGAAAGCAGTTTGACCCCAAACACACACAGTGACCCCTGGAGTCTGTCATATTTAAATACATCAGGAAGAGAAGTCTCGGGCAGGACATCTGACCTCGCTGGATATTGACCTTGTGGTTGTCACCATCTCATTGTCACTGGGGAGAGGTTTTCCTCGTTAAGGCACCATGGTCATTACAGTGTGCAGCACCCCTGTGATGTGACCACGAGGCACAAAAATCAGCTGCTCCTGAGTGCAGGAGCTTCCTCTGCAGTTGGGCTGCTGGAGTGAACTTCTGAACAAGGCCTGGGGTGCAATGTGAGAGGGAGTAAAGGGCAGTGGATGGGTAGGAAATAGGGGAAGTGCTGCTCTGCAGCCATGGGATGGTGGACTGCCTTTATTTTGGCTTCCTTCCTTGGTTAAAAGTAAGATTTCCTCCAAAATTTCCTTTGTGTTCCTCTTGAAAGAGACATAAAAGAACAGTCTTCTTTTATTTTTTTTTTCATTTCTATTGATCATGTTTTTCTCTACTTAGAGATAATATTTAAGGCCTCTTAAAACAACCAAAAATATTGTTATTGTTTGAAATGTGACTAAAAATAAGCCAAAAACTCCCCTCTATCTCCAGAAGCACGAAAATATCCCCGAGCACCTCCACCCACCCACATCACTTCGTGGAGCATCTCATTACTCCTGGAAGGACAGCTCTGAAAGTGGGGTTGTGGTGAGAATTCCCTTGCTGTAGTTCCTGACTAAAGGTGGGATCAGTGGCCAGATCTTTGGTCTCACCCCTGAGTCAGGTGTGCCCAGTGGCCAGGCCAGCCTCTGCGGGGTTCATATTTTCTTCAGCACATCCCATATTTCCTTACACCATGTTACTGACACATTCTCATGGCACTTCCAAGCACAGAATCCCTGTGGAAATAAGGTTTTCCATGCCAGTTTTTGCCTGTGAGGGATTTGGGATAGAGAAAGGCAGTTCAAGCACCCTGCTTTGTGCAACCATTCAACCCCGAGCTTGACAGCCACCTCCCCTCCACCTGCATGATTCCTGGCCTTATGAAAAATAGGGAGAAACAGAAGACTGCAGACATTGCTAGAGCTATTTGTGGGTTCCACTGTGGGAGAAACAGGACCAGTGTGCGACCAGGAGACATCCACTGAATAATTTTTATCCACTTTGTAGGAGAATGAATGTCCTCTCCAAACCGCTTGCATCCAGCAGGACCCAGAACATCAGAAGAGAAAGTACAGTACATCGTGAAACAGTTCTTTTTCCGTGGGGAGCAAAGCACATTCCCAAATTATATTGGTAACAATAAACCCCTGAAATAATACAGTACATCTCTCTCCAGTGAACGGCGTCGTTCTCTGTTCTTCAGAGCTGGGCGGAATAAAACTGCACAGAACAAAGGTTTCAAGTTTCCCTTTTTTGATGCTCTCAGACCTGAGCTAAAAAATAATTAATTTCTCCACATCTGCAAAGAATTTTGGCAGTTTTGCCATGGGTGGAACACAACAATTGTCAGTGAAAAAAGAGCCAGTCTTCATAGAGAAACTAATGTGTGAGAAAACAGGCAGTACGCAGGAGGACATCTTCTCTCCTTCATTTCAAATCAGAGTAGGGACAGGAAGCTGATTTGTTTTACTTCTCAAAGCAATGTGGGGCACAAATCTTAACTCTCTTCCCTGAGGATGTGAATATACTCCTGCTGTGTGCAGTAGGAATTACAGGCCAGGTCCTGCTGGTTTCCAGCTGGGTTAGAAAGCTCCGGGACTCCCTAGTCTGGGGATTGTCTCTTTTGGGCACACACAGATGAGGAATATTTCTCTGTGGCTGTGATGGCGTGGGTCTGACAGTGTAGAGCCACCTCAGGCCCTACATCTATCATTATAGATGGTTAAAGCCTCCCCTCTCCCTCCAGTGCTGCTTGGCTGGCTGGCTGGCTGGCTGGATGGGTGGATGGATGGATGGATGGATGCTGTCCTGGATGCAGGCTGGTAATGCAGCATTACAGATAAAGATGATTTTCCAGAACTTTCCATTCAAACCCACCCCATTTCAGCAGCTTTTGTTGTTACTGAAGTGCAATGACCAGCCTACAGCTTTCACAGGCTCCATGAAGAAGTTTCAGCTAAAGATTTTTGGACTTTCCTCTGCAAAATACAACCCACCATGTAGGAAAAACCCTCATAACCATTTACTTTGGAATTTCTAGGTGTTGTATTGAATCTCAATAACCTGAAACATGATGGGGAGGCAGAGGAAGGCTGACCTGCTCTAAGCCCCAGTGATGTGCTGTGGGGTTGAGTTTGGCTGAGGGTTAACCTCAAGAGAAAAGCGAAAATTCCGATTCACTCGTGCAGCCTGGCATGTTCCACGTTTTATTTGGGCAACCACATGGATGGAGCTGGGCCTACTCCGTCTCTTTACAAGTTCCTGGTGTCATGTAGAATAAATTCTTGCATTGCCACTGAACAAATATCACTCTAGGGATGGAGGTGCTGAATGGGGTTTCCTCCCAGAATTTCTAGCCCTCCTACAGAGATACCAGGAATGGAAGCAGAAGACAAGAGGAATATTTCTATTTTTTTCTCAGATGTTCACTTGTCTGCAAATGCCCCACTTGTTTGTAGGAAGGGCAGAAAAGGGGCTGAGGAGGGGAAATATTCTGAGGTTATTTTGTGTTTCAGATGCTTTGTTCAGCAATCTAGCCAGAAAACCCCACGAAAATCAGCCAAGTCACAAAGAATTTCACCCCATTCCAAGGACTCTGCCTCTTACATGTGCTGAAGGGCACAGCCTGCCTATGGAAAAATTAATATAGAGTCATGTAATTAAAGATTATATCATTCCACATACAGAGGGGAACCTTATTTGAAATACATACCACTAGAACCTCACTCTGGCATCCCCTAAGGTTTGGGGCCTTGACTTCACAGCCCTACCATTTTTTAGAATGTTTTAGGGAGGTGGTTTTTCTTATAAATATATGTGTGGCTAAATATATTTTAAATAAATAAATATATATATGTGCATTGTTGGTTTTTTTAATATATATATATTAATTTATTTATTTATTTATTTATTTATGTGGGCCTTTAAGAAGAAGTTCTGCTTCCGTGACAGTCCTGCTTCCACCAGTGGTGCCTCCTTGCAAGGGGACCCGCTCCTGTCCTGGATTTGCTGTCAGGTATTAGGATTCTCTGTGGAACACATCTCATGCTTGCTCAGCAAATCCCTTTATTTTTTTCCCTGGGAAGCTGCTCCCAGGTACTCCATCACCCTGACATTTTTCCGCCAGGATAATGATGGAGCAAACAAGCACGGTAGCTGACTCAGGAGGAAGGTGTAAGGCTGCAAAGTGGCTGAGCACAGAAGCTCCTGTTTCTTTGTTTGTTTACTTATTTTTAAAATCCACACAAGAAAACAACCTCTTCCTTTTTTTTTTTTTTTTTTTTGCATTATAAACAACCAGTTTTTCCAAGCTTAGAAATTAACCCAACTGCTGACCAAAGGATAGTATCACGTCCAAAAAAGGCAAACAGCAGTAACTGAAAGGATGGCAGCAAAGATGGAAGAAAATAAGTGTTTTAAAGGTGGGTAAGATGGCTGGAAACTCCCAGTAACTGAGAGATCACACGTGCTTGAATGTAAGGAGACAGGGAGGAAAGGGCTGTGTGGAGTTTGAGAAAGGCTTCTCTACATGCAAGAAACTTCCTGGAACAGTAAAAAATTAAATATAAAAGCAAAATATCTAGAGAGCGGTCCCATAAAGGTGAATACAGGTTTTTTTTGTTTTATTTTTTATACCATAGGTAAACTTGTTAATGTATTTCACATTGCGAAGTGACACAGCTTTATGTCTGTTCATTTTTACCTTCTCGCTGTGATATATATTATCTGTCACAACTTGAATACGAGTTTGCTGTCCCATTTTAGGAAAGAAAGTAAAGTCAGAGTGTTCACCAAGTCATCATACTTCAAATTTTCCCCAGGGTCATATTCTCCCCTCTCTGTCTCAGAGGGCTTGCCAACTTCCAAAAAAACCTCATTACTTTTACTTGGCAACTGATATTTCTCTCATCACATTGATAGTTTTATTTTCTTTTGAACAAAGAGACTGGTGTGATTTATATTATCTGATTGCAAATGTAAAATTAGCATCTCATTAAGATCTAGCATGGTTTATTGTGGTGTACATTGCTCACATGTCCCTTGATTTTGATAATTTTCTTGTAGCTACTATACTATTTCTTAGTCACTGTCTAAGAAATCTAAAAAAAATACCTTTCAATAACCTCCAGTACATCAATGCAGCTTTAGCAGCTTAGTGGTGCAGAGAAAATGAAAGGAAATATAATTCCAGTGCTACTGCTAATGTAACTCTACAGGGCAACATTTTCAGAAGCGCTTCTACACTTGAGTTCAAGTTAAATTTTGTATAAATAAAGTTTTAAGTGGTCCCCAAAGAGAGAAAAAATGAATCATTTGAATCCAGAGCTTGTCAGATAAATCACTCGGTTTGGAGATGGAACAGCAACCCAAGACATTTCTCCAGCAGGCTTAATCACATCTATAATCCTAAAATTGTAGAATGGCCTGGTATGGAAAGGACCTCAAAGATCATCCGGTTCCAAATCACAATTTCCTCTATCCTAGTTTGCTCAGAGCTCCATCCAATCTGACCTGAACACTCCCAGGGATGGAGCAGCCACAGCTTCTCTGCCTGCCTGTGCCAGGGGACCAAAGCAAACTGTGACTCTAAATGTCTTAAACGGAATTTTTATCCTTACAGCTGACCCTAAACTGGGATCTGACCAGCTCTCTGTGCCAGCAGAGGTTGCAGGGTCTTGCACAACTTCCCAGAGACACAGAATAATGGAAGTGGGGAGGAACCTCAGCAAGTTCCTGCTCCGACCTCCACACCCACCAGTCAGGTCCAAGGTCAGGATCATATCAGGTTGCTCAGGATCTGGTCCAGCTGAGTGTCAAATCTTATCTTGTAATGTAGTCAGGAGTGTTTAAACTAATACATTACCCCCTGTCCTGAAGCCTGCTGCCTCTGGTGCCAGCTTTCAGCACAAACACTGTGGTGGAAAAGCTCCATTTTGGCACGGAAAGAAACAGCATTTACTGGACTTGAAACCTGGGCTGCAGCATTGGCCCTCATTGACTAAAGCATCACATCAGAAAAGCTTTTTCCAAGGGCTGTACCAGAGAGAAAACAATGATTTTAGGCGAAAAACCCCTCCAAGATGAGCCTCAGATTTCCCCACACAGTGGTGATTAAAACACATTGGCAAAACTAAGCTCAGCTAAGGTCAAAAGCAAAGCTCCTGTTGACTGCAATTAATCACCAGAAGACCCTTTCATCCCAATTCTACTCCTACTGACATAAAAGGCAAAAATTCTTGCTGTCCTTGGTGACCCAGCATCAAACCTTTCAAAAGCAACTGGGGTGGAGGGGTGGGGGAGTTCTGTTCTTTCACATCTCTATGTGTATCTTTAATTTCACATTGGAGCAGCCTTTTATGGCAGAAATAAAAATCCCTGGAAAATAAGTTTTTTCACAGAATTGCTGACAGACTGTTAAGTAGAGTGCCACAAACAGCACTGCTGTAATGATTAGTTGAACAGGCTGATTACACTGGGCTTCTGTGCTCTCAGCAATGGCAAAAACTCATTTGATTTTCAATACGCCAACCCCTCTTGAATCAATATTTTGTATTATGTATTCCATTTGAAGTACTTGTACAAAGACTACAGTAGTATTTTACCTTCATATTTTATTTTTAGAGCTCATGTAGCATAATTAGGCACATTTTATGTAGGTTTGGCATACAGTTTAACAGTAGGTAGAATTTACCTGTTTGATTTACTCGCAGTCAGGTCTATATCTGTGCATGTTGGCATGTGTGGGAATGAACATCTCTAATTGCAATTCCTGATCTCAGCTGTCTGACCTATGATTTTGTGTAGCCTTTTCCTCCTGGATGCTTATCCAGAGACACCTTTAAGAGGAATAATTTTCAGGATGTATTGAGCATTGCCCACAGAGGCCTGGAGGCACAGAGATATTCAAACTCAGCAGTCATTTTTTAAAGGTTAGGTCATATCACAGATCTCTCGTTGTGCATCTCCCTGTGTGGAGCAACCAGTCTGTGTGGAAGACAGAAATATAAAGCTGAAACCTGCCCAACCTCTTCAAATTTAAAGATGCTCCTTTTAATCAGCAGCATCATAGTCCAGGCAACCCTGGGTGTGTAATGTCACCCAGATAACACAAAAATAACAATCACCATGGCAGTGGAGGTACTCTTAAACACAAAGTAACTCTGCTTCCTTCTTAAATTACTTATTTCAGCACAGGTAAATGGGCCCTGAGACAATATGTGAGAAGTTGCCCCAAAAGGAGCCCTGCCAACAAAAATGGTGCCTGTTGCACCCTGTCACCTGAACTTTCCATTCCCTGGAGACAAATCATGTCCTGTCAGGCAACCTCATGCACGAGTGGCCCTTGGTGAACCGGGGATCTGCACTCTGGGGCCAGAGAGAAGCTCGAAGGTCTGAGCAGACACTGTGAGACCAGCACTGGAAAATTCCCTGAGCCAAGTGCAAAGTGTGGCTCATGCAGAAGTAATTCCAGGGTCAGTGCCTAATTAAAGCTACCTGTAAGGGAAATAAGGAGCAGCTGAGGGAGCTGAGGGGGTTTAGCCTGGGGAAAAGGTGGCTCAGGAGAGGCTTTATCACTCTCTGCCTGAAAGGAGATTGAAGCCAGCTTGGGGTTGGGCTCTGCTCCCAGGGAAAAAGGGACAGGACAAGAGGAAATGGCCTCAAGCTGCACTTGAGGTTCAGGTTGAACATCAGGAAGAATTTCTTCGCTGAAAGGGTGGTTAAGCATTGGAAGGGGCTGCCCAGTGAGCTTTGGAGTCCCCATCCCTGGAGGTGTCCAAGGAAGGCCTGGACATGGCACTCAGTGCTCTGGGCTGGGTGACAAGGTGGGCATCAGTCACAGCTTGGACTCGATGATCTTGGAGGTCTTTTCCAACCTAACTGATCCTGAAAGACACCCACAGATTCAGAAGTCTGTATCTGGCACCACTGCCTGGCTGAGATCTACCCCAGTGTAACATATCTGAATGTGTCCCACCTGCCCAGGCAGGCAGGCAGCCTTCTCATTCGTGGGGGTTTTGTTTATTTTCCTTTTCAAACCACTGACGATGTTATTGGCACCGTGTAAAGCAGTCAGGGCAGCTGAGTTCACTGCTGTCTTATGGATTTTGGTGAGAGCATTAAGCTCCAGGACAGTGAATAGGTTTTTAAGGAGAAGCGTTTCTGTGGGAGCCACACAGAAGCTCACTAACATATATGAATTTTTATTTTGAGGAAACAGCATTAAATTTATGAATATCACCCCAGAGTGCAGTATCTAAATACCTTATTTGCAAGAAACTCTTTGGCTGAATAAAACCCCGACTTCAGTGGGAGTTTTGCCACTGACTTCAATAGGGGAGGATTTTACTGTGTTTATCTCCTGGGAAGGAGAAAAAAAGGAAAATCCAAGAACATAAGCCAGCTAAATAGTGATTACCTAAAAACACTAAGTAAAAAAAAAAACCACTTGGCAAAAATCAAAGAAAATTTCTGCATTACCAAAGGGACTGAAAACTGTTAAAGCAAATTCTAGTGCCTGCTCATTTATACAAGGATCAGCTTACAGTTTTCTCAAGGCAGTGATTAAACAAACTGCAGTTTTCCTTAAGTTTGCTTGGCTGTTGATAAACAAATGATGGTATAAAAGAGCACAGAAAAATGCAGAGCAGTGAAAACAGTAACAAGGAATCCTTCTCACCAAGGACAAGATTCAGGATCACACTGAAGCACGTGAAGAGAAACATTCTGACTTCCATGGCTTCCCCATGTGCTTAAAACATGCTGATGTGATGTTCTTGGATAGAAAAGGTTTCTTAAATCAGTACCAAAAGCATTTTGACAATAGTAACAGCTGGTTTCTGGCTTCTCCCAGCTGCATGCCAAGGCAAACTCCGTTCTGGGGTTCCATGGAAGTTGTTTCATTGCTTTGAGATTTGTCTGGAGAGGAAGGTAAGTACACCTGAAATGGTGCTGAGTGACAATCTGAAAGTGGGAAGGGCCGCTGAAGTCTCTGATCTGCTACAAAATATGAAGTCACAAGTCAGGCTGGAGCTTTCTGAATAGGGACAAACTGATTGAGAATTTTAAACACAACAGACATGTTTTCTAAGTTCTGTACACAGAACACACGATGCTCTCACAGAAGTTCCCATTCTTGAGTCACAAAAAAAACCAGCAGGGCAAGAACTTGGAGAAATTCCAAGGAAAAGCCATTTTCCCAGGTTCTTCTCAGGATTGTCTGGGAGAAGCTGTAACAAGCAACAAGCAAAAAGATGTGGGATGACCTCTGACTGCTGACATTATAGACTGAATAAACCCACAGGGTCTGGGAGGGGCCTGCAGGCTACATTTGGGAATTAATTCAGGAATTTACCCTGTTGCAATCACAGCAACCTAATGGTTTCTGTGCTGCTAATTGCCTGTCCTTCGTGTTTTGCCTTTCTCTTGGTCAATTTGTTCGTGCACCAAAATGTTGTGTCTGTTGGAGCTGGCACCCCTCGAGGTCCTGGTGTATCCAATGTGCCACTGCTCAGACCATTCAGGACACACCTGCTGGTGAGGTGACCAGTGCTGGGGTCATCTCCATGCCCAGCTCCCTGGTCCTTACACCCTCACTGCTCCCTGACATTCACATCTGTGAGTTTTCTCCACACTCCTCGTAGCAAGAAACTTTCTTGGTACGGAAAGAAAACTGAGATTCTTATATGGCTTTTAGGAAAAAAACACCAGTTCTCAAGGCTTTAGATAAAACCTTAAGAACTAGCAGCAACCTGGCAGAGAAATCATTTGGTTGTATAGATTATGCACTGGGTAATTCTCAGAAATGTTGGGACAGTAAATCAATAGTAAACTCTGAGAGATATAGTCTTAGCTCATTATGTAGTGCTTTAGTTCCTAAGTTTGTATTAATTTGAAGGACAGCTACCCAGGTCTAGTCCCATGCAGTGAGTTGAAGGTAAGTTGATAAAACGTGCATTTTTCTCCTAGTTACAAATAAAGATAATCCAAAAGCCCTTACAGATGTTCTAAATGAATACAGAACAGCAAAATCTTTTGTAATCTCTCCAGTTCTGTTCTCACATGATTGTCAGAGCTGAAAGAGGAGAATAAGAGGAACTGGTGTAAATTTATCAATATGGGACTGATAATTAGAAACTCAACATGCCCTCACCACAACATCCCCAGATTTGGGCACAGAAAGAAATAACCAAACTGCCTTGGCTCTGGGAATTGGATCAAAATGGTGCCACTAGAGAAACTGCACTGCAGGTTCAAGGCCATGACTCTTTGTGCCCCATTCCCAGACGTTAAAGACACCAGTTCCAGCTCTGTCCCTGTCCAGCCACTGTGGGGTAAGAGAATGATGATGGAAAAGGCTCCATGCCTTCTCTTCCCATGCACAGGCCCTGCTCTGTCCCTGAAAAGTTTGAAAAATGAGAGGTTTGAATGATTTACATCAGAGAAAGCACTGTTTATAAAAAGAGAGAGAAAAGTAGCAAGCAAGGAAAAACCTCCATCTCCTCCAAAACACCACCTACCACTCTTGTGGAGAGGAAAAAAAGTGAATCTGAAAGGAAAGGCAAACCATGACACAACGCAGCATTTCAGGAATATTCTGCACACTGCCAGAGAAGACGTGTGAGTAGCTGAAATGAGAAGTTAAAAATAACAAGTTGCATGCTGAGGCCCGGGTTGCAGAGGATCAGACTCTCCTTGCATTGTGTCATGAACCACATTAGTCAAGGCTTAGGCAAAGGCTGACCTGGGGGCTCACCATCACACAGCTGAGCACAAGGGAGGGTGGAGAGGTGTTCCAGCTGTTCTGTCCTGTGTCATCCAAAGGGTGAGTACACTCAGAATCACAGAATGGTGGAAAAGACCTCCAAGATCATCGAGGCCAAGCTGTGCCCGATGCCCACCTTGTCCCCAGCCCAGAGCACTGAGTGCCACATCCAGGCCTTCCTTGGACACCTCCAGGGATGGGCACTCCAAACCTTCCTGGGCAGCTCTTTCCAAGGCCTGACCTCCCTTTCCATGGGGAAATTCCTTCTGGTGTCCAACCTGAGCCTCCCCTGGCCCAGCCTGAGGCCATTCCCTCTCCTCCTGTCCCTGTTCCCTGCCAGCAGAGCCCGACCCCCTCTCACTGCCCCTCCTGTCAGGGAGTTGTGCAGAGCCACAAGGTCCCCCCTGAGCCTCCTTTTCTCCAGGCTGAGCCCCTTTCCCAGCTCCCTCAGCCATTCCTCTCAGGACTGACTTTCCAGACCCTTGCCCATCTCCATTTCCCTCTGGACATGCTCCAACCCCTCAATGTCCTTCTCACCTCACCCCTCCCCACCTCCTGCTCAGTCTCTGCAGGGAAGGTGCCTCATCCACCATCCCAAAGGACCAAACCAACAGCCAAAATCCTGTGTGCCTCTAACTTACCCAGAGTTAAATGTGCTTCTAAAGTTCCCTTGCTTTGGCACAGCTCCTTTGCTCCCAAGGAATACACAAACCCTGGGAGCAGAGCACAGGCTCAGCGCCCTGCTGGAGTGGAGGATATTTGCTCACAAAATCACATTAGCATCCGTGGAACCGGAGCACTTAATTCCCCACACAGCACTTTGAAAATGCAGCCTCAGAGCAGCCTTCAGTGGAGGATGGGGGTGGGGAAGGGGAGGCTTAGCCCGAGGAACAGCTTAAATTAAACTTCTCCTAAAGCTTCCCAGCTTTAACATGACTGCAGGCCTTCCCTATCTCCTGTAGCTCGCAGCAACTCCAGTGATCACACGTACAGAGTCCTTGTCCTCAAAGCAGGGAGAAATCCTCCCCTTGCCACACCAGGAGGATGCAGAGAAGGTTCCTGGCGGGATGAGCTGCTGTGTGTTTACCCAGAGGGGTGAGCAGCCTTGAGCCTGCAGAAAACTTTCCAGTTTTTCTTTATGCATTTTTAATCAATTCTAAGCTACTTACAAATATGTGCAATTACTTTCTGCACTTCGCTTTGTAATAAGATTTAATGACTGTTCTGTAATCCTCTTGGTGAGCACTGATAATCAAACACTATGATTTAAATTTTAGATTTAACAGAGCAGTTTTCTACAAAATGAGGAGAAGTATATTTTTAATCTTTTATCTTTTACTGGAAGTTGGGAATTTTTCAGCTTTCTTATACACAGTCATAAAATAAAAGGCAGGATTGGGGTTTTTAATATCTTTTTCGAAAGGGTGCCAGAACATGCCAGAACTTGCTTATTTTTTTGGAATTTTCTTTTTCTATAAAAATGTTTTATCTCTCACAAATTTATGGTCCTATTTTCAGCATTCTTGGGCACCTGTTAAAGTGGATGAGTTGTAAAATTATGTACACTTACCATACAGAGAGATCCCAGATGTGAAATAACTGTTTCTGCATATTGGCACACCTATGAAAAGATGGGCTTTTCTCATAAAACTCCTTGGCTCTTTTTAAAGTGAATTTAGTGCTCGTGGAAAGAACAGGCCGATGTGATGGCAGCGACTCAAGCTGTGAATCCACCAAGCCAGCAGAGCTTTCTCTTCTCATTAGAAAGTGCAGGACTCCTGAAAAAAGGACAAAAAGCTCGAAGGTCACAGACTGAGCAGTGTCCGGGTTGTGGGGTCAGCAGAGACCTCAGGGAAGGAGATGTGACACTGAAAACAACCATCAAAGCCCTGGTGAATGATGGCAGCCTCTGAGGGGAATTTTAGCCAGCAGCTCCTGGCTCTGCCCCCACGTTGTCACTCCACTGAGGCAATAATTCAGGACTGAATGCAGCAGAGAATTGCACCTTGTTTCTTGCCCCAGAGAGATCCAGCCTCCAGAGCAGCAGGTAAGGCAGCTCCTCTGCAATGTGTGCCAAATGAGCTTTCCTCCATCAGCCAGCACATTTTCCACATCCACCTTCAGTGACAAGAGCTGTGATGGGGCAGCAGGAAGACCCACAGCTGGGCAGGCATTGGACATGTCTTGCAGAGTCCCAGCAGGATCACCTGGACTGTGACAGGGCTTGGGAAGGTCAGCTCAGGGCTCTGCCCCATCCTTTCTGTGGGGCTCAGCTTGACTCATTGTGCTGAGGTGAGAAACAGAGGTTTATCTTCAGAAAGCTGTTTCAAAATGAGCTATTTGTATTTATTTTTCTCTCTTTTTTGGCAGAGAAAGCATATCCCAAACATGAGAGGGCATCACCACCAGAACACTAAACTACCTTTATCCTGCTCTCTATGCAAGAAAAGAATTATCTTCTTGTGCAAGAGGAATAACTCAAGTTCACCATCACCTTGTGAGCCACCACCAGTGCACCAGAGCTGACTCAAATTTTATCCTGCTGCAGCTGCAGGGAGTTTTCCAGGTTTATATGCAGGGGTACCAAATCCCTCTGCTCTAGCACTGATAATCCCTTCCCATTACCCCCAGGAGGAAAGGCAGAAACTCCTGACTGACTTGTGCCTGGAAGTGATTCCTCATCTGAGCCAGGACAGGAGTGCAGGAGGGTTCTAAGCAGTGGAAAACCTTCAGTAGAAACTTTATGAACAGTGAAGTTTTAGGAGAAAGCTTAGGGGGATTTAATATTTGAGTGATGGGTGAGTGAAACTTCTTAAGAGGTGATAGGTGTGCACCATTAACAGATATTTCTGTGTACACCAGTGAATATTCTGGAAGTTTTTAAGAGTAAAAGGATCTGAGAAACTTATTTTTCTGTGGCTTGTGGGTCTGCCAAAAGAAACGATGCAGAGCGTCCTTAACCCCAGCCTTGCAACCAAAAACATGCAGAGACAGCAAAGGTCTCAGACCTCCCAGGGACACAGGTTACTGCCATTTCAGTTTTGTTACACTATGTCACAGACAGTCCTTACCATGTTCCTGAAAAAGCTGACAGTCATCCCAGGTTTTCCGCCAAATCAGGAAGAAACACTGTCTCAACCCAAATCTGCTTTGAGTAGGGAAAATAAATAAATAACTGCAACAAATCTGTGTTCACTCAACGGCTTTCTTTAAGCACTTGTGGAGCTAAAGTCACTCGTACTCCCAGCAGCAAAGTTCCCCAGCTCTGCAGCCACCCAGGATCGCCACCATATCCCAGTCTCTCCCATTCCCTCTCACATTCCCATTTCCATACCTCCCTAATCTAGAGAACTGGAAATATGAACCCTAAAAACAAAACAAACAAAAAACACACACACAAAAGAACCCTAAACCAAAAAAAGTTAACCCCCCCTAATACAGAGTTCCAGAAGCAAATGAAAAGCTCATTCCATCTGCTTCCTCATGCCAGTGCTGCATCAGCCCAATCTGTATAATTCTGATTGGCATCAGTTTGACCTTTTATATCTTGGTGTTCCTTCCCTGCAAAGGTGACGATTTTCCCTTTCCTCAGCCTTTCATTATTTAGTGTCTAATGCCCCAGGATCACAGCTGGTTTTCCACTCCATGTTCACACAGCGAGCAGTACCCTGGAAGGGTCCTGATCTAAACCTCTGGGGGCTGCAGGAATAATAATAATAACAGGGAATATTTTAACTAGAGCAGTTTGCACTATTTCAGTTACTCATGATGGTTATAAAATTAGCATTTGCCGCTACCAGCAAATGCCAAGGCTCTTACTCCTTACTGTGAAAGGCTTTTGCATCACCTCATTGTAGGGCTGAATTTTGGTTTCCATGCCCATGGACATGGAGTGGGGATCCAACGTGAGGCCAGCCAGGGCCATTCAGGCTTTTTAGCACCCTCAGGACCCTGATGTCTACCCTTGAAAGCAGCCAATTTATAGAGCAGCAGAAGCTGATCCATATTGAACAGTTATACCCAACCTCCTCAAACGTGTTCTTGTAACACGGAGGCTCTTAAATCAGTTATACCCACATTTTATCTTCATTATTTCTGGTATTAGGAAAAAAATAGTGAAAAACAGTATAAGCTGGGAAAATGTGAATGTGAACATGCATTGTCCTTCAGATGAGACACGCTCATTATCAAGTAAAACACATTGTAGGGATATCTGATTTCAATTTTTTCAGCAAGTAAAGCTGTTTAGAAAGCTACTTTATCTGTAATTTGGGGGGAAAAAAGAGACACAGCAGGCTTCCAATATTTGAGTTAGCTTTGAACGACTTTGTTCAGTGTACCTCCCTTTCATTTAAAGGTAAATGCTAAGAAATGGGAACAAAATATTACAAAATTCAGCAGACAGTTCGATTGCTTCTGCTGTTTTAGTTTTGCTCACTAGGACTGTATTTGATTAGTTCCGAGGTGCATTTGATAAATATACAAGTTAAAGCTACAAGAATAAGCTAACAAGGAAATTTTGGTATTTGAAGAAAAAACATGTATACTCTCTAAGAATATTACTCCAGAGTATTAACCAATATGATTAATAGTGGCTTAAAATAGGGAAATGGCTCCTTGGACATGGAACAAACCAGCTGATATTGTCCATTTCACTCAAGATCCCTTCCATCCCAAACTATTTTATGATTTTATCTGTGTACACTTACAGAGTTATATATATTAACCTTTTACAAAATGAAAACACAGCAGTGATTGGTAAGGTGGGACAGAGATTATAAGCATTTGATTTTTTGTTTGCATCCATGAATTCCTATATGGCTCTGAAATAAATGTTATTGGTAGAGATTCTGGTAAATGCTTTAAAATCTTTTCACTCAGTGAATTAAAGGTATTTTAAAAAATTAAAACAGTATTAATGAGAAAATTGACACCCTTGCTGTATCTCACGAGAAAGACAAGAACTAAAGTAAAGCTTGAGATATGTGAATAGTGAAGAGGATGATGGAGTCTTTTTTTGTTTGCAGAAGTAAAAAGCAAATGGGATCCATAGCCACTGGATACATAATAGGAAAATAGTGGAATTGTCAACTATTAGGGGAACCAGAAATTTCCAGTGGGTAGGCACAGCATCTCAAAATGAAGTTCTCTATAAAAACAATCACCAGCTTGAATTTTCTGTGTTCAATACACAGAGTGGCTGTTTTGCAGTCTACTGTGCAAAAAGTGAAAGCTGATGATCCATACCATCCCTGAATTGCAAATAGGAGAGTTGTTAGAAAGACAGAAAATGCTGTCACTTAAAATAATATCTACAGTCTGAGTTGTTTCTCTTTTTTTCCAACAAAATTGTAAAGAACTCAAAATTATCCCCCAGAGGTACTGGGTAATGGACAGAAATGTTCACCAAAAAAAAAAAATTAGAAAATGTTCTGGGGTTTTTATAATTTCAAACTTTTGTATTTCACAGTACTCTTGAAAACACCAACCATTTCAATTAAATGTAGTGATTATATCATTGACCTAATAGAACCAGTCAAATATGCTTAAACTTAAAAGTAGCAGGAGGACTTCTGTGAATTAAGTATGGAAAATCCAAGTATTTCAAAACAAGACATGAACTATGTCAAAAATTAAGGAGCAACACAGATATAATCCAGAGTTAGCTGGAAAGAACTTGTCCAAAAAATGGAAAATTTGTTCCTTTGGATTTTAAGTATCCTATGTGCCGTTAACTTGGAAGAACAGTCTATGGATGGTGTGGCAAGAAAGCAAAGAAGACATCACCTTCACTATCATCAAAAGGCAATCAAAAGGTGTTAATTAGGGCTCTTGAACACTATTTTACAAAACCCACTGTCCTCGAGTCACTGATTGTAGGAAGAAGAATCAATGCACCAGTTTCTCTACAATACTTGCTTGGCAACCCCTGGAAAACTGTTGGTATCTGCACCTAGATAGGAAAATCATTGCAAAATTTGCAGTCAGCTTCTGAGACACAACGAAAGGACTCCATTAATCTTTTCTAAGCATTTCCAGGTTGGTCTGATTGAGACTTCAGCCAAGGCAATCTACTGAAATAGCAAAGATGCTCCACAATGAGAGTGCTAATGAAAGTCAGCAAACGGAGGGTTGTGTTACACTTGCAAATCACATTTGGAACAAAATATACTACTACTGCATATTTTATGTATAAATGTCCTATAAAGACTCAATTCTAAGTTTCACTTGCGAAATCTTCACAGGTGCCTTCATCTTCTCTTTTACAGCCTTCGCTTCCCTAGAACTAAGATTTTAGGAATTCCTGCCAGGCATAAATTTCTCTAGTATGTTATCTGCATAGTCCTTGTGGTACCTCCTAAATCAGACAAATCAATTTTATTGCGGACCAGATCACCTCGTTTTGATGAAGAATCCCTTATTTTCACCAGCAGTTTCTCCCTAACAGAATTTACAGGATCAAGGCCTGATGCAGCAGCATTTCTGAAAGGGCAAACTGTGACTTTCTTTTCTCATCTCACATTTCTTCCTGCGGCAGCGTGAGGCCCCTTTTTCCAGCGGGGCATGGGGACAACTTCCCAGGGTGCAGGGAAAGCGACTTGAAAGGCACTACACAAGTGCAGTGTTTCCAAATAGACACCTATGTCTATTCCTGCTGCAGAATAGGCACCAGCAGGGTTTTTGCCAGGCTGTTTGTCACCACGTGGAATTGCAGCCCTCTTGGAACTCCTGACATTATCACAAATGGATCAAGAGGCAGCTCGGTTAAAAATAAAATCCCTGTTTTCTTCTGTGTCAAACCATGACATTGCTGCCCAGCATCTCACACTCTTTGTGTAGAATAATTGTACACAAAGAAGAGAAACACATACATTACTTTAGCCTCACCTATTATTTTAACAGTATCTTAAGTACTGTAGTTTCATACTCATCATCTTTGGCATTTATTCTTTCATTTTTATTCACTCAGAAGGCTGAGCCACGGTCAAAACCCCCCACATTTCTCTGTTCTGGTGTTGCTTTTTTCATAAAAGCTTTATAAAGGTTATTTATAGAGGCCACTGTGCAGGATTTATACCTCAGAGTATAGTTTTATAGACATACAGGATTTTTACCCCCAAAACCAACAAAGTCAGAATGGATTTTTTACATGAGAACTGTGTACCAGGAAAGGAGGATATGGAGGAATCTGAGGATGGGAAGGGGTTTGGACAAAAAATGAGAATTTTAAACTGAGGGGAAGACTTCTGAATAGGTGGTTTGAGCAGCACCTTGACTGGAGGATGGGTGAGAAAGTATATTTCCAATAGCAGAGGAAAACAAGGGTATGGAGATCACTCATCCAGGCTGGCCAAAGAAAGGAAAGGAGGAACCAAGAGCAGGGAAGTGTAGAGTACAATACCAGAAAAAGTTACAGAGCCTGTGGCAAGTGAACCCCTTAAAACTTTCACGAAAGCAACCTGACTGATCTGTTTATTCATATAGTGTGCTTTCTATAATTTCAGCTTTCTCAGAGGAATCAGCAGGAATATGGAAACCAGCAGAAATGACAGACAGCTGACCCAGAAAAAAACCACCGCAACTATTTTCAGCTTTATTATACAACACATTGCATCCAAAACAAAGGCTTCATTAAAAAAGCTGCTCGTGATCTTTTCATAGAATCACAAGAAGACACACACCCCAAACATTTTTGGAAGAGCTGTATAGACTGTGTTCAGCTGTCAAAAGTGCTTTAGGTTCTCTGAGTGCAGAGGGCATTTCAGTCCAACGTAGGAGGGGCCACGGGCACCAGGCACTCCTCTCTCAGACGTGTCATTAGACATTTTACCAGTGCTTCAGTGAAGAATTCTGATCAATAGAGTGTATTACCCACAGCACAATGGAGAAGCCACATTTTGCTCACTAACAGCTGAATTTCCCAGGAACTATTGATAGCAGAAACATCTCTGGCCATGCAGACAGAGGACACAGCTGGGTAATCCCTCTGCTCCCTCAGGCTGGACAGTGTGCAGGGGTAGCACATCCCTGAGCATGGCACCCAGGAGCCCTGTGCTCCCAAAAAACAGAGGAGACGCCAGCACAGAGTGACAAACTCTCAGGCACAGAAATACCTTCAACAGTCTGGGCTAGAGGAGAGCAGTTTTCTGAGGGATGCTGCAGATGTGGAACATTTCCTCTTCCCCTTTCCTGCCAAAGCCATCCACAGCAGGGCTGTGTGGCCAGGGGAGAAATCATCGAATCACAGAATGGTTTAGGTTGGAAGGAACCTGAAAGATCATCTTGTTCTTACCCCCTGCCATGGGCAGGGACACCTTCCACTATTCCAGGTTGCTCAAAGTCCTGTTCAACCTGGCCTTGGACACTTCCAGGGACGGAGTAGCCACAGCCTCTGTGGGCAACCTCTGCCAGGGCCTCACCACCCTCACAGGGAAGAATTTCTTACTAATATCTAATCTAAACCTAGACTCCTTCAGTGTGTACCCATTCCCTCTTGTCCTGTCACTACAGTTCGTGAAAGAGTGTTCCCCTCTGGCTTCCTTGTAGGCCCCTGTAAGAGGTGCTGGGAAAAGTTTGTGGTCATGGTGAACAGAAACTTTATTGGGGTGAAGAAGAAGCAAAAAGCTCTGCAGTTTGGGATGGAATAACCCTGTCCATTGGTACCAAGTGAGGAGCAACTGGCTCTGCAGCAGCTGAAATTTATTTGTCGTGGTGGGCACCGATGTGGCCTCAACCCAAATAAAACGAGCCATGTGCTTGGGTGCATTGCAGGAGCAAGGTCAGGGGATCAAAGGAACTTATGAATCTCTTTTTTGTTCATCAGAGGTCAGACCACACCTGAATTACTGTGTTGAGCTTGGGGCACCCCAGTTCGAAAGGAGAAAGAGTGGGGGGCCCAGTGGAGGACGAAAGGATGGCCCAGGGCCTCCATCAGCTGAGGGAGGCCTACATCAGCAAAGGGAACTAAGCTTGTTTAAACTGATGAAGGGAGGATCTGGGATCATCCAGCAGATCACAGAACCACAGAATATGTCGAGCTGGAAGGGACCCACAAGGATCATGGGGTCCAACTCCCGGCCCTGCACAGCACCATCCCCAGGACTCACACCCTGTGCCTGAGAGCATTGTCCAAACCCTCCCTGAGCTCTGTCAGTCAACAACTACTTGATGAGCATTTTGACAAAGATGACATAGCCAAAATCTTCTCTCCAGGAGAGCAGGGCAACACTGGGACACGTCAACCAGAAGGACCACAGATTCTTCATCAGGGTTCGGATGGGCAAAGTCACAGCTGCCCTGACTCAGTGGTGGTGATTCTGCTCTGCAGGGGCAGGAGCCTGGACCAGGTGATCTCCAGAGGTCCATTGCAAGGAATGCTTTTACAGTTCTGTGGTTCAGTTTCATCTTCTAAGGGCCAAGTTAAAGCAAGAAATAAAATTGCATAGTGTGGTTATTCTCTGGACAAAGCAAGTCACGTTTCAGAGACATGGCTCTGTGTTTTGGTAACACTTGGAAGCAGTGAGATTCCACTGAGGAAAAAAGGCTTTTTGGAGGAGAAACTGGCTGAACAGACTAGAATGGGTTCCTGTCACTGAGGACAGGTCCCCTGAGGAAGGACAAGTTCTAGAACATTTGGAAGACAGAGCTCTGGGAGACTTGTGGAAGATCTGCTGAGAGCAGAGGTCTCAAACTGAAAAGACAGGCAAAGACTTTGGAAGTTTTGAATCCAGTGAAGCCAAGCGCCTTTACTCACCAGAAAAACAATAGGGAGAACCAGATTTCAGATTAACACAGCCAATTCCACAAGCTGAAAGTTAATAAGTGCAGGATTTGCTTTCAGGACTTCTGCAAGACTCCCAGTGGTATGGTTTGTTGGAGAAGAATGTAAATGATGGTGAAAGGGTGGGTCTCAGGAAATATGACTGCATTAAAATCTCTTGCAAATGGCTTGGAAAACAAGGACCTGGAAAAGAGAACAAACACCCCTGGTTGTCTTGTTCAGGGCTTTATGTGAACTGCATCATTTCTGGTGGTCTAACAGTTGGATTAACTATAAAAATTCTGCTGGGAGAGTAGTTTGGAATGGAATTTTGGGAAAAGAGAGTCTTTCCTTTCTAGTCTGGGCATGAGTCTTGTGTGGTGAAGATGTGCCTTATTACTAATTTGTCAGGCAGGAAGAAAAAATGAGGCAGAAATCTCCTTTATGGCCATCACTGAAACTTTTTGCATTCCTTTGGTTGCCCTGTATTTCCCTGGAGCTCCACTGGGTGCACCTAGACTCTGCTTCTGAAAGAAAAAAATGTCCAAAATGAGAGAACATTTCCCTTTTAATTCTGCTGTTTTCTCTGTTCCCACCTTACCAAGGAGATGACAAATGTCACTTGAAAGCCGTGGATATTGTAAATGCCACAAAAAATGTTGGAATGTGCATCATGATGTACATGCACAGTCAGAACCTTCTCTTCTGAGCCAGACTATCCAAGATCATCCCATGGATGTGCAAGCACACTGCAGAAATAAGCCTAAAAGGACAGCAATGGGTCCCATATTTGACTCTAAAACTGCAGAGGAGGATATGTCCCACATAATAGAGGAACAGGGGAAAGAACTGAATGATTTAGAGCCCATCATTCTGTCAAGATGCTCTGGTGACGAGCAAGGACAGTGAAACATATGTTGTTTGAGTAGTCACTCAAATCTCGGGGAAAACATATGATACAAGTCGTGTCTCTCAGTGTTCACCAAACACAGCAGCTACTCACATATGTGCCATGGGGATTTGTTTTCCCAGGCTTAAATGGGGGACTTTTCTCCAATTCCTGGTACCACCACCTTCCCAGTCCTTCACCCTCTGTTTTGTAGATGAACACGCTCTTCTCTTTCCCCTTTTTCCAGTAACACTCCAGCAGTACTTCTTAAATTGCCTTCTCTGGCTTTCTTCCTAGACAATGACTTACAGAAATGGGACTGCTGGCTTCTACCAGGGTGTGTGCAGACCCCAGCAGCACAGAAACAGGCACACCTTTACCTGCTCCTGCAATCCAAAGCACACTGGCACAAAGTTTTTCTGTCAAGAACCTTCTCAGAGAAAGCACTGTGTTTGTACTTTGCAGGGTTATCCAGCACAACCACCCTTCACCGTAAGTATCGTGGCAAACAAGGCAAATATTCCTTGCCCTCAGTTTCCACAGTAATCTTCAGGATGGCTTGGGATGCAGTCATCTTCCTCCAGGACTGCTCCTCCCTTGCCTGACTTGTCCAGATCAGACAGTCACTTCATCCTTCAACCAACTTTCTCTGACCTTGTGCAGTGTTTCTGCCATGGAGAGTNCCGTAAGTATCATGGCAAACAAGGCAAATAATTCTTGCCCTCAGTTTCCACAGTAATCTTCAGGATGGCTTGGGATGCAGTCATCTTCCTCCAGGACTGCTCCTCCCTTGCCTGACTTGTCCAGATCAGAGAGTCACTTCATCCTTCAACCAGCTTTCTCTGACCTTGCGCAGTGTTTTCTGCCATGGAGAGTCTCCCTGTTGGTCTCCTCGACATCACCTTTATTTCCCTGTTCTTGCTGAGGAAGTCCAGCCAAGACAGAGATGTCTGGAAAAGCGTTTTCACATAGGAAGTAGTTTAAAATGTGAAATGGATCAATTTAGAATCACAGAAATGTTAAGGTTGGAAAAGACTTCTAAGATCATCAAGTCCGACCATCAACCCAGCACCACCTCCTTGTTCACCAATAAACCATGTCCTCAAGTGCCCCATCCACAGGGTTTTTGAACATTTCCAGGGATGGTGACTCTTCCATTTCCCTGAGCACCATGTTCCAATGCTTACGCACCCTTCCTGTGAAGAAATTCTTCCTAATATCCAGTCTAAACCTCCCCTGGCTCTCTCTCATCCTCATACTTGTTTCCTGAGAGAAAAGACCCTGCATACAACCTCCTTTCAAAGTAGTCTGGAAAGCAATAAGGTCTCCCCTGAGCCTCCTTTTCTCCAGGCTAAACACCTCCAGCTCCCTCAGCTGCTCCTGGTGTGCTCCAGACCCTTCCCCAGCTCCACTGTCCTTCTCTGGATGTGCTCCAGCCCCTCCATCGTTCTTGTAAGGAGGGGCCCAAAACTGAATGCTGGATTTAAGGTGCAACCAGACCATTGCCAACTACAGGGAAAAACTATGGGAGTGGGAGAGATGCAAAACCAGTCCTCACTCCATAATTCAGAGAGGATAAACACATCATTTTTCTGTCCAGTCACAATTCTTACAAACTTTCAATATTTGAGTATCATCAGAGTAGGGCAGATGTTATTGCTTATGTCTGGCTTTTCACATCAATTCCTATATTTTAACCTTTGAAAATGGTATTGGCTTTGATTCACTGTTGAGGCAGGAGAAAAATGTTGAGGTAATGGTGGATCTGTTAGCTGTGGCCATTTAATCCAGAACAGCTACAGCCCCTGGAAAGCAGTCAGGGGGTTGATCTTGCATTGCAAACCTGCAGAAACTTAACTGACATGGCACAGCTTGAAGAAATGTTTTGTGAGCTTATGCTGCTCATTGCAGCACGGTGTTTGGCAGAAGTGATGGATGAATGTGATGACTGCTGCTATTTCTCTTTGCTTGCATGTCATTAATGTATTGCTCCTCAAGGTCAATAAAATACATAGTAAACTTTACAATGTAAAGCTTCAGCATCATAAAGGCCCTTTCCAAGTGTGGGCACTGTAGGTGACTATAAATTGGGGTGGAAAAAGAAGTTGCAAGACAACATTATGCCAAAAATAAAAATACATGCTGAGAATGTAAGGAGTGAAAGCTTCCTGAGAAGTAATGAGCCCTGGGGAGTAATGATCTTTTTTTGAACCTGCATGAACTGATAAACACAGGACCAAGAGTTTGCTGCATTTGTCCAAGGTCGCGTGCACACTTGAGCATCAGATGTCACCTGCACACAGGAGCCACCAGGACATCAGTACAGCCCTCTGCTTCTGGGTGAATGGCCCCAGAGCTGCTGCTCCAGCTGGGAGCTGTCTGCTCCGTGGCTCTGCAAGTCCACTGCTGGACTGAGTGTGCTCTGTGAATAGTTATTTGCCATTAACAAAAACAGCTTGTTTTGATCCCTAATAGCAGCTTAATGAACAATAAGAATTCTAAGAAATATTGTCTGTGATCCTTGTCTCCCACAACTCACTTCCCCACCAAGAAAAAGGGAATTTACTGCACGTGGAAGGTGGACATTTCATTTCGGTAGCTCAATAATTTCACATGAACAATGATAAGGGAGAAAAAAGTAAGGCTTTTTTGTTGTTATTGCACTGAAACCTGTTGGCAGAACTGGAGAGCTTTATTCAAAGACAGTCTGATAGCTGGGAGTCATTTGGAGAGGAAGGGAGTGGAAAGAAAGGGGAAGAAGTGGGAAGACTGCACTTCCTAAATAAAGACAGATGGTGCCTGTGGTTTCTCTCGTAGGTGTGTTCCTGCTTCCTTGGGTGCATTTGCAATTGAACACAGTTTGGTCACCATCTGACGTGTTTATAAAAATCTACTTCTTGGATTGGTGAGCCCACTGACTTCCCTTGGTTTTCGCAAAGACTGCAGAACTCCTGGGTAACAAAGAAATTGAAATAAAAACCAGTGAACAGTATGGCTTATTTCTTCAATGTCACTTTCTGAGACTTAATAAATACCTCTCTACCATCCCCACAATCCCACCCTATTGTCTCCCATATAGCACTGTGTTATATTCCCCACTTATAGATCAATTTATTTTCTTGTTCCACACAGGAAAGCCCAGAACACACAAAGGCTTCCTGGCACCACAGCTTATCCCATCTGTAGCAGCTGGAAAACACAGAGGTCTGGAGAAGTGAGTGTTAACAAGTAACTACAGAGAATGAGAGACACAACTATGGTTATTTCTTGAAAGACAAGATGCATCAAGATGGTTTCTTACAGCAGCAAAATGATCAAAACCACATGACAGCTTCTGCTTACAGGTATTCCTGTCATGTCACCCTTTTCTTTGTATCAAGTGCCTTCATTCCCTGGAAACAGCTGTGTCTGATAAAGATTAAAAGAGAGGATTTAAGGCTCAGAGTGTGTGTGCATACCATCCTGTCCTGCTCCTGTCTGATCATCCAAAGAGAAAAGTCCCAGCTGCAATTTTTGCAACACTTCCTTCGTGCTGTGTTGTGCTCCCCAGCCCTTCGTTTCCTTGGGTTTAGTCCATCTCTGTAATATGGGATGACATTACACTTGTTTCTCCCCTTTAAACTTCCAGTTCTGATTCATAAGCTGTTTTATCAGGCTGACAGGTGATCTCAATTCCTTCAAAACAAACAACCAGCAAATTAATTTTCTCTCTTTCTCTACCCATTCCTGCAGAACACTGAAAAGAACACCATACAGGAGATAACAAATCTATACATGTTTATAGCTCTGCTCATACCCCCAAGGAGTCTGGACCCAGGTGGGGGTCAGGCTCTTCTCCCAGGCAAGCAGTGGCAGAACAAGAGGACACAGCCTTGAGCTGTGCCAGGGGAGGATCAGGTTGGACATCAGGAGGAATTTCTTCATGGAAAGCGTGGTCAAGCACTGGAACGGGCTGCCCAGGGAGGTTTGGAGTCCCCATCCCTGGAGGTGTCCAAGCAAGGTCTGGATGTGGCACTCAGTGCTCTGGGCTGGTGACAAGGTGGGGATCAGTCAAAGGTTGGACTCAAAGATCTTGGAGATCTTTTCCAACTTAAAGGATTCTGTGACTCTGTGAAGGAATGACAAAAGTTCCTAGGACCATGGTTAAACAACCCTTTGTTTCTCACTGACAATGGATCCAGAAGGTCAGATGTTCATAATCACTTCTGAGCTGCCTCTGACAGCTCCTGTACCTGCTCAGGGAGCTGCAGTGTAAGCCAAGACACAGTCAGCTCAAAACTATGGGAATTACCTGGCCAGTGGGTACAGTTACCCCAAAGTGGACAAACCACTTGGTCCAGAAAGGCTTGTTCTTAATGAAACTTCCGCTGGAGAGCTTCAGGGCAAGAGAAGGTTTGGAGGTTGTTCCCACATCACTTTAATTTGTCTGTCAGTGGGGGCAGCCCCGTTAACCCAGGGCCTCAGAGAAGCTGATCTGTACATTTTCATATAGCAGTGGTAGAGAAAGGCTCATATTGTCCCAGCTTCCCCTCCACAGCTGGATTATTGACCCAGACAGTGCATCCAATCACTGCCCCTCCTGGAGACTTTTTCTGAATTTATCCCCACTCCTGGCCTCGAATATATTTACTCCATTTATAACACTACAGTCAAGGCTTTCCTTTAATTGTGTGTGCCCAGCAAACTAGACTAGAAATCTGACAAAATTCAAAATACCATCCAGAGAAGAGTAATCAGATAATCTCAGTGGAGGGTTTTTTTTAGGATTAAACATGAAAAGAAATAAAGTAATGCAGTGTCCACTGCATTATCTATACTGCAATAAATTTAATTTATTTCATCCTTCTTTATACCATCAGTGCTCTGCACACTGCAGAGTTTTGTTCTGAAAATGCAGAACAGCACATTCAAAGTGGCAAGTGAAAGGGAGAAAATCAGAGCTTTTAGCATCGAAGAACATCATACTGGAGGCCCTTGGGAAAGTCCAGAAAAATTATTTAGGATTAATACATAACTATATTAACTGGATGCTTCTACTAAATTGATTAGCAGTGAAATCAGCTACGTTAGCCTTTCCCAACTTCAGGTTCCAAGTTGACCCAAAAGATTAATTTGTGCACTTCATACATCTCAGAGCTGTTGCTGCTGCCTGACTGCTGCCCACAGGAGCTGTCACCACACCGGTCACACATGGCTCACGTCTTTTTTTTAAAAAATCTCTCTGTATGGATAGAGGGGGAAGAAGTGCTGGGCTTGATTCAGACCTAGACAAAGGAGAGGGTAAAAATCACCTCTTGCTCGTGTTGGGGGTGGCTGTGTCTGCCAGCGGGGGGGAATATTTGATGACCGCACCGGAGGCAGCTGTGATTGCCTGCCCTGCCATCGTTTCGGCAGTGACTCACTGGGGATTGTGCGCTGCTGAATGCAGCCCCTGAATGATGAACTCACTCCCTGTCCCTCTCCCAGAAAGGAGCATTGTCCAGTGTAAAATGCACCCAGCTGCACAGCCGGCGATGCAGCCAGAGCTGACATTTCCAGTTGCACGTGCTCTTCCTCGGCACGGTGCTGTCCACCCATTTGAAGCTCAGATCCTGCAGGCAGCTCATCCCAAGGTCATCCTGCTGATGAACAGTGCTAAGTATTTTTATTTACAGCATTAAACACATCCTCACAAAACTGGTGACCATTAGAAGTTTCCTCACTGAATAGAGCAAATAAAATGCATGAACTGACATGGATCAATATGAGTTTATCACATCAAACACTGATTCAAAGACACAAAGCTTCATGCAGGCACATCATGCATAGGCAGGAGAGAGTTGCTTTGCTTTCCAGAGACCCTCAGAGGCCTGCTGTGAGAAAATAAATAAAAACTAAATAACTAAATAACTCTTTGGAGTTTCATTGCCCTGACATCCACTGAGAGTCACAGAGTCACAGGATGGGTCAGGCTGGAAGTCACAGTGGGTCACCAGGTCCAACCTCCCTGCTCCAGCAGGGCCATCCCAGAGCACACGGCACAGGATTGTGTCCAGATGGTTCTGGAATATCTCCAGTGAGGAAGACTCCACACCCGCTCTGGGCAATCTGTCAGTGAATCTGGGCAGGAAACTGGAAGTGTAAAGGCACAGACAGAGCCTTAACCCATGACAATCAGAACTGTGAGTTTTTCCTGCCTCTCCAAATCACAATGCTGATGCCATTCGTGTCTCACAAAATGTTCACTACAAAATGTTCATTGTCTTTTGAAGAACCCTGTTGTCTTTTTTGGAGAAAGAAAACTCAGATAACTCCTCAGCTCAGGTATTCCCTACAGTAGCACTTTGCTCACACTGCTAAATCAAAGAGTATTCTAATGCAAAATAGCTCTGTGCTGCACATTAGCTTCACAGGAAACATCACATGAACTTGGAGCTCAGGCCAGTAATCATGAAGTTTGGATATCAAACATATTTTACAATATTGTTCAAACATAATAAATACCTCAGGCAAGTTTCTCAAAGCTGTCAACTGACTGAGAAATGATGTCCCATCAGAGGCTGCTGAACATGTTACCCCTGTCGTCCTTAAATGTTAGGAACAGTAATTGCTTCTCAAACTCGGAGCCACAGGAAATGCAGCTACATCCATCCCTGCCCTCCACACACTGGGTAACACCACCCATCCCCATCCCACCTTGACAATTTTAATGTTGTTTTCCAGGAAATTCTGGGAAATAGAAAGCAATCTCTTTCTCTCATGCACGACACCAAAAACCTCCAGTAGCAACACAATGAGAAGATTAGTAAAGCTGCCTTAAAAGGAAAACTGTGACAAAATCTTAGCCGTGTTGCTGCTACTTCTGTTTCACATAGGCACGTGTCCAGTTTGGCTGGAATAACTGTAAAGAGAATTAGAGTACATTACAGTTGTAGAAAATAATTCATTAAGATTGCAGAAGATCAAAAAGCTGGCAGTGACAGGGGGAGGCAGGCGTGTCCCCCCATGTCCCCCACTGCCGTGCAGCAGCACAGCTCCCCTCAGCATCGCTCAGCACCTGCAGCAGTTTGACCCCTGATGTCAGGCTGGACTGTCCCAGCTGTCACTGAGCACGGTGGTGCTGCTCGCTGGCTACTTTTGAAGTGGTGAATGGAGGAAGCCACCACAAAGTGCCACAGGAGTTATCAATCCTGCCCCTAAATTGTTCAGCACAACTCTCCTGCAAGCACGATGTCTGCAGTGGTGCAGATAGTGGGGAAGACTATAATCTGTTATCATGAATTTTAATGCAATGCTTTATATTTATACCCAAGCTATAGGCCATAAAACTGAAATGAATTTCTTATGCTGTGAGTATTATTTGCTGTTTTCCATTCTGGTTGCCATTTCACTCAGATTTTCTTTAATAATGCATTTTATAGGCCTGTACCTCTGCAATTCTCTGCCAGCTCAACTCCTCTGTTAGCAGTAGCGATGCCTCACAAAGTCCTGTAATTTGAAGTGACCTTGGGACTACCCTTTCCCCTGTTCTCCCCAGGCTGGTAAAAATCATAGCATTAAACTAAAAGTAGCCCCGAATTTCCCGGCTTTTGTTAGCTTATCTCAGATCCTCCCAACACACATTTTTGATGTTTAATTCCTTTTGTGTTTGGCCACCTCTCTGAACTGAAAAGGGGAGCAAAACACCTCTTCCCAAACAGCAGCCAGGAGCATTACCAGGCACCTGCACACCAATGAGAAGAGTCTCACCACTGAACCTCCCAGTCAGCACAACCATCACCTCATCAGCACCGCCCTCACGTCCCCCCAGTCTCTGCCACGGAGGGGAGATGAGGCTGCTAAAGGTTGCAGAGAGAGGCAAGTTTCCTGGAAGCACCCTGCTGCTGGCTCCTGCCTCGTGCCTGGCATGCTGATGACACCCCATGCCAAGTGTCATTTCCTTGCCTGCCTCCTCAGGCAGGTACCCTTCCAGCTCATGGAATGCAGCCTCTTGCATGGTAAGAGCAACAAGCCCCCTGTGCCGCCGTCTTGTCCTCTTCCTGGACTTCACTTAAGCCCTGGAGTTGTTCTTCCTGTAGTTGCCTGGCGTCCCTCCCTCTGGGGCAGTGCTCTCTCCTCATCCTCCCCCTCTATCTCAGCAGCAGCAGAACTGTTTGTCAGGAGGAAAAGCTTCTCCCAGCCCCAGATGCCTCACTCTGCTGACACCCTCGAGTGTGAGGCCATGCTCGTGTCACACCCTTGCAAAGGAGTGGGAAACACTTGTGGCCAGGTGGGTCTTTCCCCTGCTTTTCCACCTCAGTTAATACTATTTAACGTGTTCCCTTTGTGGTCAGATGCCGACTTCACTTTTCCAAGCAGTATATGGACAAATGCTTGTCCAGGTTTGTATCGCACACACAGGAAAAACACTTTTTCTTTCCTTCAAGAAAAATACACCTCATTTGGCCTGTTGTATCATAAAGGAATGGAGAAAAAGACACCAAAATAAATTAATGAAATGTGTTTTGATGGGGTATAAATCCCTGTCAATCAAAGCCAGTTTGGATGGGACATTAAGCAACCTGGTCTAATGGAAGGTTCCCTGCCTTCCATTGGAATGAGATGATCTTTAAGGTCCCTTCCAAACCAAACCATTCTGTGGTTCTCTGATCCTGTGAATTTAAGGAAGACCCCTGTTTGCTTAATGGTGGCTCAGCAAGCAGCCTCACCTTCCTGGCTTGACCTCACATGATACTGAGCACATAAAAGCAGTTTTAAAGCTAAACATTAAGCAAACATACAGAGAACTTTATGAAACATTTCTAAGGCTGGTCTCAGAGCTTTGAAAGCGTAAGTTTTAAGGCATAATTTACTGTTCACTGTCACAATAAAACAAATACCACAGATTAAAGCAAAATATGTTTGTGAATCTACAAAACAAGGAAATAACACACATGGAAAATGGAAATCTTCCTAACCATCTGGAGCATAAGTATTTGCCATGAATATTGGATCCAACAGCACTGTAGCTAGTTAGAATTTTGTCACTGGTTCCAGCAAGGCCAGGATAGCCACAAGTGTTTGGAAATGGAAGCACTGCTCCAGGTAAGTAGAACTCATTTCCAGCAATTACAAAGTTAGGGGTGTGCAGCAGCCTGGGTGATTTTATTTCTTTGCATGCTAGACAGTAGGAAAAGGAGAATTAAAAGGGGATTTTTTTCCCCTTGGTTTTCCTCTTTAATTACCCTGGATAATTCTAAAACTTCTACCAGAAAATTAGAATCATGTGTTATGTAAGATATATGTCTAAGCAAGCAGGATCATGAGTTGAAAGTTTGGCACTCCCCACTTAAAAAATATTACTTTCTGCCCTTCATGCAAAAATCCGCATTTCATGCAAAACACCCAGTAAAATCTCTTCCCTGTGCACCGTGTGGGCAGCACAAGCTGGTGCATTGTTCCCTTATCCTGGTCTGCCAGTGGGAATGACCATCATTTAACAAAGATTGTGAGAGTTAACCGAGCATTATGTGGGCTCACATCTCAAAGACTGCAGTAGTTTCTCTGGGAAGCAGGTGGCTTTTCTCTGGAGTTCCTCCTGATCCATCCAAAGATTGTCAAAACATCTCAAAGGTTTCCTTCTCCTCATTCCCTTAACTATTGGGCCAGTAGATGGTCTCCTAAGGCTACAGGGAAGGCAACTAATTAGTATGGAGGAATAAAGCAGCTGAAAAATCTAAACCTGCCCATTCCTGCACCTTGCAGGAGAATTTCTTACCAGGTGGGAAGGAGGCAGCATGGAGTCTGGGTGTGTCCTCAGGACAGCTTAGTGTTGACACTCACTGCAAGATTCAGCAGCAAGAGGGAGTTCATTTAGTCACTGTCCCCACAGATGCCTCTTCTAGGGCCTGCCTTGTATCTTCCATCTGCTGACTGGTGTTTTGGATACCCTGGAGAGTTTCAAATGGCATTTCCTGCCTGTGGTTAGGTGACACCATCTCTGATTCACTCCATGACCAGAGATGTCCACAAAGAGGGTGCAGAAAGTACTTTTCTCCAGCCCCTTTTGCAACTGCTCGAGCAAAAGGAAATTTATATCACAAAATCATGGAATCATAAAATAGTTTGGGTTGGAGGGGACCTTAAAGATCATCCAGTTCCAGCCTCCCTGCCATGGGCAGAGACATCTTCCACTAGACCAGGTTACTCAAAGCCCCATCCAGCCTGGCTTTGAACACTTGTAGGGATGGGGCACCCATAACTTGTCTGGGCAACCTGTGTCGGTGTTTGACCACCCTCACAGTGAAAAATAAGAGGCACAGAATGACTTTAAAGAGTGTCTACTGGCCAGACACCAATAAAACCCCACAGCACTAAATTAAATACTACCTTGGAGTTTCCACTCTGAAATAATTTCATTAAAGGCAGCCCAAGTGTTTACAAATAAGGAATATACAGTGATGCGAAGACAGGTGAGTGCTCAGATATAACCACAGAGCCTGTGCACCACAAGGTCTTTTCAATATATGCTGCAAGTGGTAGATGGCCCAGTGGCTCCAAAAATACACTGCGGCACGGAGGGAGCAGAGGGTGGCACATTCAGGGAACATTTCCGTGGCGGAGCTCAATATCCAGGGAGGCTAAAAAGGTATGGGAGAAGCGCCTGTGGGAGGGAGTCAGATGCAGCAGGGAGAAAGGTGAGGCGCGCTGAGAGGAGGGATGTGAGAGCGTGCAGCGAGCGTGAAGGTGATGGAGAGAGGCACCCTCTCCGCGCAGCCCCGCTCCAGGCAGCTGCGGGCGGGCAGCGCCGGGGCTCCTGCTGCAGTCCAGCAGCTCCGCACAATTCCGGGCGTCCTCCCACCCGCTGCGGGCAGCCTGCAGCGCTCAGGTGATGAGAACGCCTTGCCCTGCAAGAGGGGAGCCAGGGCGGGCTGAGCAAAGGGAAGGACAGAGAGAGACGCAGGTGGGGGTTCAGCGGGACCAGGCGTTTGGAACGGACGCGGCAGGTAGGAAAACATCGCTGCTGGCAGGAATCCCGAAGTGGAGAAACGCAGTCGGTGTTCAGGGAGGAGGGAGGCAGAGAGAATTTTGCATTGCTCTGCGATGACTTGGAGGGAGGGGAGGAAAGATCGCGGAGGCTCCATCGCGCAGGGGAGAATGCCAGCACAGGGTCAGCAGCGAGGCGCACAGAAGGAGAGGAAGGGTCAGGTATCAGATGTGGGGGTGAGGAGAGAGGAACAGCGTGAATTCTTGTACAGAGTTGTAATAATCAAAACATTGGCAGGGCCTTAACTAGGCAGCCCTGCTGGGTGCCCAGATAATACAGCTGATTTTAATTGCTGATGTGTGCATTTTATGTCATTTGCCTGATGCACAGCCCCTTTATGACCGTGGAGTTTGACCACAAATCAACAGTCCGTCATAAAGCATCACGCAAATGACCTCCTCCCCAAACAGGCTGTGTTATTTTTATTGATATTCAATATTTAGATTTTAATGGAGATAGATGGATAGGCGTAAGGACAGGAGCAAGATGGGGCACAGAGAAACGGATTTGAAATAAACAGATTGACAAAACATAAAGGCAGGAGGCAAGAGACAGATGAATAGTCAGGGAGGTGCCTGCCACCAAGGTAGGCAGATATCTGGAGGCAGTCTGCTTGGGAAAGGCCGACAGATGACACAACTGTCAGGCAACAGGGAAATATGAGTATGAAATGGGGAAAGAAGGACAAAAGAGAGCAAAAAGAAAAATAATCTCATACACAAATCCCATTATTCCACCTTCCCCCTTCCTCTGCCCCACCACTCTGCTCCTTCCCACCCCTCCCCGTTTCCAAGGAGCGTGGTATAAAAGGTTTGATTTCGGGTCTAGCAGGCTACATACTGTCAGATGTGGCATTGTTAGCTGGAGGTCTAGGAGGATGCCTATTGCTTCTCTCCCACCTGCTGTTCATTTCATAAACTGCAATCAGCAGACAGCCAGTCCACACCTCTCTTGTTTATTAGCTGGGGCAGCGGGAGATGTCATTAGACCTTTAAAGCACCGGACCAAATGCCACTCGTCCCAAATCAGTGTCAGTGCCAGTGGGTGAGCCAGGAGTCTGTGCAGCACCCACCCCCCATTTGCCCACAGACCTCACAGACTGGTTTCATTCTCAGCATTTGAATTGCATTGCTTGGAATTCTTTCACATTGCCTTGAATTTCTATTCCCATTCTCGCTCTCGATTCACTTGTTATTAGTGTGTGCTCATCCAGGAATCTGTTATAGACACCAAAATTAGCATCCATTTGTCAGGGGCAGGAACAAATGACTCTTACATGGTCAGATATTTATTGTATTTATAGTATGACACAGCAAGTAGATATCACCTGCAGAACTCCAGGGTCCCAGCACAAGGAGGACGTGGAGCTGCTGGAGAGAGCCCAGAGGAGGCACCAGGATGAGCAGAGGGATGGAGCAGCTCTGCTGGGAGGAAAGGCTGCGAGAGCTGGCATTGTTCAGCCTGGAGAGGAGAAGCTTTGGGGTGACCTCAGTGTGGCCTTGCAGGGCCTGAAGGAGCCCACTGGAAACACGGAGAGAGACAATTTGCAAGGGGTGGAGTGAAAGGACAAGGAGGAATGGCTCCACACTGAAAGAGAGTAGATTTAGATTAGATATCAGGAAGAAATGCTTCCCTGTGAAGGTGGTAAGGCCCCAGCACAGGGTGCCCAGAGAAGCTGTCACTGTGCCATCCCTGAAAATGTTCAAGGCCAGATTGGATGAGGCTCTGAGCAACGTGGGACAGTGCAATTGTCCCTATCCATGCCGGGGGTTGCAACTGAATGATCTTTAAGATCCCTTCCAACACAAACTATTCTGTAATTCCATGATTCTATTATGTATTTCCCCTTTTCCAGTCACTCCAGGCCCTTGTAAGGAGCCTCTCTCCATCTTTCTTGTGGGCTCCCTTCAATGGCCATGCCAGTGTCCAGAACATGCAGATATATCAGCTTCTGTTTGAAGAAAAGGGTCCCATTGACTAGAAATTCCAGACAAACAGGGGAATTTCTTGCTATTTCCTTGTGTATGATTCCAGACAAGGGACAAAGGCTGTGTCTCAAACCTTCATGAGAGGAGCAGGCAAATAAAATCTTTTGCCCATTTTAGACATGGGATCATTTGCCAATCGAATATTTCACTCCCTGCAGATGTGAAATTATGACTTCAGCTGCAAGGTGGCAGATTCAGGTCTCCACCAATGACTCATCCTGTCTTTCTGCATGAATGTATGAAGTTTATGTCCCTGTCAGTGACATCTCTAAGTGACCACACTCCCCAAAGTCACAAATAAAATCTAAGAAATATCCTTCAAACATTTGTAGCTAGCAAACGGTATATGACCCCTCAGCAATGTCTGTCTTACAGTCTTTTTTGTGGATAATAGATGGAAGAAAAAGCAGTCACTGCTCCCTGACATTCATGGGGCTTATGTGGTTGAGACCTGAACTGGGAATCTAATGACAACTGGTACAAAGGATTCTCTAGGGTCTCATGTGATTTGATTTCAATCTTCCAGGATTCTTTTTTAAAGGACTATATTCAAAACGTTGCATTGCTCAACCAAACACTTTTTTTAAAAAGTCAAACAAAAGGGAACCATGTGAAGCTATAAATCTAGTTCTTTATTCATGCACAGCTTTCATTATGCAATCACGTACTCTGATCTATGAGCTCTCTCTGAACAGGACAGGACTAAGCACACACTACTGGGAAAGCAGGTTGCAAGAGCTGCCTTTAGTCAGAGTTTTCCAGCCTTGGTTCTCCTTTGATGTAAAATATTACGTGTCCACCGGGCTGTGGGCAGGTTTGGAGGTTGCTGACAAAGACAGTGCCTGTCCCTGCTCCCACAGCATCCTGCATTCTCCCACCCACTGCAAAGTGGGCAGTGCACCAACCTTCCCTGCTGTGGGGAAAACAAGAAGGAGTAAACATTGAATTTCTCTTGGTTAAAATGAAATGGCTCATCAGAAGCTGGAACAAACCACTCATTTCTGCTACAGACCGTGAACAGACCATAATAGACCATACCCCTGCCTTTAGGAGAAAGAGCTGCTACAGAACCTCTTTCCTACAAAATGTTCTCAGCTTCCATCAAGTCTGAGCATTCAGGGGTCATTGTGAGCCTGAAAATCCAACCTGTGTTGCTTCTGAAGAGGATCAGATTTGGCCTCATTCTCATTTGTGGGTAAATAGGACAATAAGATGTATCCAATCTGTAAAAGCAGATCCAGAAAGTGAACATGTTTGCATCAAAAATGATACTTTCATTTTCTCTTACTTAGAGGGCCTTCCAGGAGATGAGGAAAAGGTTATTTAGAGGATCTTGCTTTCTGTTGGCAAAGCATTCCAGAAAAAACTCAGAGATGGAGCTAACAGCTGAGTGAAGCACCTGAAGAGTGAGTCTTTCTGAAGTGTTAAAAACTAATTTGGAGCACCCAGGAGTTTGCAACCTGGTCGCCCTGTGACAGCTTGTGCTCTCCAAGAGCTTGTGCACAAGAATGGCCACCCTGAGCCAAACCTGCACTGAAGGTCACCTCTGAGGGACAGCAAAGCTGTCACCCATGAAGGTTTGGAGCAGCTCTCCTCAGGAAAAATAACACAGTGAGAAGGGGTCAAGCTGCCCTCCTCACAGGGCCGGGCACTCTGCTCCCCAGCCAAGCTTGGAAACTGTGAGTGAGGAATGTTCCTGAAAGGCTGGAGTCCTGGTCTGCAGCAAATGCCCTGCAAATCCAGTCCACAGACAGGGATGCTGAGCCCATGCAGGGAGTACATGGGGATGGCTGGTAAGGATCTGAGGGGAGAAGACAAAAGCTTCTCCACGGCAGTGAGGACAAACCAAGTCAAAGTCAAAAAGCTGGCTGCTTAACTCTTTTCATGTAAAGTTTTTCAGGGAAAAAATAAAAAAAGAAAAAGCTAAACAGAACCACATCTGCCTGAGCAGGGGAAGTTCAGAAGGGAAAATAAAGGATCCTCAGTTTGAGATTTTCTCCCGTTTTATTTCTGCTCTGACTCTGATGACCCAGCCTCTTGGTTGCCAAAGCTGAAAATAATTTGGGAATGGAGACTTTGTAGAATGTTGCTCTCCAATACAAAAATCTTTTCCCTCCATCTTCATTCATCCTGGCTGAAGAGACAGCTTTCATTTTTTAAAACAAAACTGTTCCCAGGAAATAGTGTCAGTTCCCTTGTAAAGGCCAGTCCTCCATCACTGCAGGCCCTGTGTCCCCACCAGGAACGGGGACACCTGGGGTGATCAAACCCAAAGTGCACTTTAAAGCTCCCTTTTCCAGATGGATGTACCAGACAGCTCCACAAAGGCACCCAGAGCCCAGCACTGTGCTGAGCACATACCCCAGCTCTGCAGAGCCCACAAGGAGCAGCTCCAGGGACAGCTCCTCACTGCAGTGACTGAAGCAGCTGTGAGGACCTCAGCCAGTCCCCCGCTGCCTCAGCCCCTCTGAACCCCTGCTCAAACCCCCTTCCCAAGTTCACACCTCCAGGAGTGGGTCTGTAAAAGCCAGGCACAGAAGCTACTCACGATCTGCACCCTCAAGAATTAGGACCAGACTCAAGATGATCTGTGGCAGGACCCAGATGTCAGAGGGTGGAAGTGTGACAGTTTTGGAGCCAAGCAGATGAAGACAAGCAGCGATCAGTCACAGCTGCACTGCTGCCACGCTCCAAGCTGGGTAACACGGCCATTCCTCGCTGTGAAATGGTGCTCACTGCATTCAGGAGCAGGGTGTGACAGTGAGCAGGGAGATGCCATCTACAGCTCCCTGGCTTTTTAATATTACATGCGCATGGCTGGAGCTAGTAAGTCTTCCCCTGACACTCGCCCCAAGGTGCAGACAGCTCCGAGGAGCAGGCTGAGCACACAGAATAAGGCAGCAGATATATGTTGTCATTACCTTTAGGAATGAGTTACTACTGCTGTTTGCTATTTGCATAACAAGTGCCAAAAGCCCCAGCCACCTACATCTGACTTGACTGACTAATCTACGCCTGTAATATTGCATGGTATTCATGAAATAAATAAAATACAGTCATAGTGACACTCCACAGCAATATAGGAGTGGTTTTTCTTGAGCACACTCACAAGGGTTGCTACTCAGTTGAGGTTCTCCGCAGCAATCATTTCTGCAAACTCATGGTGCCTTCCAGGAAAAATCCCAGAGCAATTTTCTATTTTTGAGAGCTACAGAAGAAGTCTGCAGAGGGTGAGATGCTGAGGGCTGCTAGTCCAGAATCCAGAAGTGCCATCAACAGAAAGGAGATTGGAATTTGAGAATGGCAGATATTTTCATATTCTTCTCTACTGACAGCTCTAGATTCCACCCTGAATATGGAAAAAAAATGGGGTCTCTAGATCAGGGCCAAAGGTCCTCGAGGTGGGAGACAGAGCTAGAAAACTTCCCAGGTGGGTTTGTGCTGCAAAGGAGATGAGAGTCTGACCTGCTCCTCTTTGAAAATACTTTGAGGACAGAGCAAACCACTGTTCCCCACAGAAATTAATTGTTTAACTCTGCAGATAACTAAATGAAGAAGGCGAAGGAAGGGGCTAAAAGTTAGGATCACCCATCCTCTTTTCTCCATAACGAGACTTTTTTAGCTTCACAAAAGTAAACATATGTTATATCAGAAATGGAAGGGATCTGTTTTCCTCAACCCATTTTCAATCCCTGGACATTTCTGCATGCAGATCTAGCTAATTTGCACACAGATCCCAGCTTTGTGAGACATTTCAATATGGAGAAACTTGTTCCTTCTAAAAGATGCACTTCTTTTTCCCCCAACATGCACCAGAAAAGGGAATTTTTTCCTAGACATCTGGCATCTTCCTAAGGCAGTTGACTGATGGGAGCCCATGTAATTTGTTGTGGTGTAGAGGTAGAACTCTTCAATTATGATATGGCTGCAACACTGCTCATTTCAGTGTTCTGAAGTAACTTATGCAGAAATGCCCTGGGATGTGAGTTGTGGGGGGATTAAAGTCCCAGTAAAAACCTCTCGGGGACTTTATCAAAGCTGAAATAACAGTAAAGAAAATTCATGGCAAATGGTTAATATATTGCTATGCAGTCTAATGCTAAACACTAAGAGGAAAAAATCAGAAGTATATTGGACTTACTCCTTGCAGCATGTTTAGAGAAAGAGAGAAGGCAGTGGTTTAGGCTTACAAAGCTTTTACAAAGAGTTTGGAGAGAATACATATAGATAGTTACACATATGGATGTGTGTCCCCTTTGGACTGGGGAGAAGAATGAGCAATGAAAATCCCATTCTTAATCTTCCCTTCATTTCCAATAGAAAACTCTTATTTTGCTGGTCTGTATCTTTATACCAATGAAAACATGCCCAATTAAAGAGAACCACGGCATCTTTCTCCAGATGTATCTACCAGCAGCAGTGCTGATTACATTGTTAATATTTAAATTTATAATAATATAAAGGTGGGCAAGATTTAAGGGGTTACTACAATTGTAAGAGGATACCACTTATATTTCCATATTAACAGCAAGGCTCAGCATAAATATGCTCTAAGGGACCCTACAGTGATAGAAATCCAAATTCAGCCAGAACTATTTCTGCTTGCTTTTCTAACATATAATTCCTAATGGAAATTCTAACTCACAGTATGATCAATTCCTATTAAAAACAGGTTAGCCAAAACCAGGAAAAATAGCTTCATTTCAGGCAATGGGCAAACACAATAACTCTCACTTTCCTCTCATGCCTCCAGACTGTGTGTCTCCAAACAATACCCACCCTTAGAACTGAAAATAGCAGAAATATTCTTGAATTGTCTGAACATGGTTCCAAAGAAGTTCTTTCCACATTGGAAATTATGGTACATTCCACTTACAGTCATGAGACAAGTTAATTAGACAGATACAAGAAGCTACACAGTATTTTCAAAGTAACTCCACTGGAAAAGGTGGTAATTGCAGAGTCATCGAAGTAAAAAGGCCCTAAATAGAAAAACACAGCTCAAATGTCTATGTACATGTAGATACTTTAACCTCAGCCTCTTTATATTCTCTTTAAGTTCAAAATTCTGAGTCCCCACCTACCCTGTGTGCATGTTTCTTGGCAATTCATGGCTCATTTTGAAGAACTGTATCCTTTTGTGAGACTCCCTGAAAGCTGTCGGATGCCTACAGGCTTTGCTGGGCTGGAGCTACAGCATGTGACAGATTGCACGGCCGAGCCCTTGGCCATTTCACCTCCAGTACATGATACCACTCCATTAAACCTCATTTCTGCTGGAGGACAGAAGCAAAAGGAAAAAAAAATATTGGAGGGACAGCTCACGTGCAAGGTGCTTTCTTGCTCAGAGTGCCAAGTTCAGAGTGTGGTTTTTCTTTAGCTCTTGGGACAAAAACCTTTAGTTTCTGGCCCTGTCTTCATTTATTCCAATATAATGCCTATTAACTTCTCCAGAGTAAACCCCAGTGCAAATGACACGAGAAGGAAGCTCCAGAGCTTTATTTGTTGCTAATGAACAATGCCTGTATGCTGGAAAATAAATGAAAGCATATAAAGAAATACCAAAAGCTCTTTTTGAACACAAAAACTACCCCTTGCTGGAGAGAAGGAAAGCAGATCACCGACACCCAGAGCACAGACACATCACCTCTCCCACCCAGGATTGAAAGGGCTTCCCTAAGGAACAGCAGCAGGAGAGTGGAGTCAGTGACTGCCACTTGTCCCAGCACCATCCTTCACAGGGAAATCAAAATGCCCAGTGGCAAAGACTAGGACTGTCCCCTCATGATGGTCTCCATGAGGAGCCATGCAGTGCCTGAAGAAAAACATCTCCTGAATCCCCCTTGAGGAAAGTGGGTTGTGAAAAGTGGATGGAGACTGCTACAGCCATTGGATGAAACAGAAAAGCTTGGAAAAGCTTCAGGAAGGAGAGGCACACAGTGTCCCAGATATGCCACGCAAGGAGGGGACAGTTTGACTCCTCACATGCAGTCAGGGCACAAGCTGGAGGAGAAAAAAAAGAAATCCTTCAAAGTCTCAAACATGTATTCATGTATTTCTCCCCCACCCCCCACAGAGATTTCATTGTGTGACTCATGAAACATGTCATTTTAAATCCTTAGAGGATAAGTTGTCAGAATATATTGTGCTTTAAAACCTTTCTTTGGTCTCTCATTTAAATCTTTGAAAGACTTTGTAAGTTATTTTTTTTCCGTTCACTTTGGTTTTAATATTGTAGAGATGAATGTGCCTTCTCTCTTGCGAGTTAAGCACTTAAAATATTCTGGATAAGTGAAATGTGAGGCATGAATTGTGAAAATGACAATCCTTATGGCCCTCTATGTGCAGAGCAGCTCCAAGGCTCCAGAGCCTTCAGACTTCCCGCTCCTCCTTGGGTGGTTACAGCTTAACACCACGCTGGCAATAAAAGGTGAATGAGTTCCTGCAGCAGAGTAAGTACCAAGGAGATGAAGCTTTTGTGAACACGGATGCTGCTCTTACCATTATGGGCAATTAGAGGGCTTCGAAAGTGTGTTGCCTGACTTTCTGTTGCTTGGTAACTGTGCACCTAATTCTTTCTCTAAGAGGTCACAGAAATGTCAGAAAATCCATTTTGTTGGGGCGGGGAGGGTGGAGAGACGAATGCCCCCATAAGAACAGCAGCCTATGGATTCGTTAAAAGAACTTCATGCTTTCCATTAGCACATAGGAAATACAGTATTATTATGATTATTTTCCTAGAGCCACAAAACTGCAGTTTCTGAGCTTTGCCAACTATGTAACGCGCTTACTGTGCCAAAAAGCTTGGGAATTGCAAACACAGTGATGGAATTTGGCATGATACAGGTCAATATAACTCCTGGATACACTGACAAATAGCCATTGTTGGCCTGATGCAGAGCCTGGTGGAGTCAATGGAAAACCGCGCTGCAAGAGCGACAGCGCTGTGAAAGTGATAAGGAATTTCTGAGATTGGAAGCTTTGCAAACATTGCCTGGCACAGGGAAAAAAATTATGAACTTGGAAGGAAGCTAATGAGACAGAAGATAAAATTTTCTTCTCTAAAGAGATACAAGTTGCAGCTTCTGCAGCCCCTGAAATACTAAACGACTCGTCACCAAGAGTGAACAAATTAAGTGGTGTCTGTGAGAGAAGATCTTGGCTATTTTTACCTGCATTTTAAGGAACTTTGGAAGTACATCTGATCCTCAGCAAGTGTCCAGACCTTTCTGCTTTGAGACAGGTTTAGTATTACACACTCCATGTTAGACACTATTCCCCACAAATGAATACTGTCAAATAAAACTACTTCCCCTCAGCTTCAGCAGCGTGCTCAAGTTTGCAAAACGCAGTTTAGATTAAATGAATGCCCCTGAGATTAAGCGAATGCATTTCGAGAGGGGCACAATATGCAGGTGTCCACCACTGACCATCAATCATTTTCGTGCAGAGCTGAAGGTTTCCTGCAGCTGTCACTCTGTAATCACTCTGCAAGAATGTGAAGTCATTTGATAAAAGCACGTTTAGGAGGAAAGAAGGGCAGACAACTCATTCTGCATTTAAGAAACCGAGCCCATTTAATCATGAAACTGAAGGACATTTTCATGTCGAAACAGCCTGCTCTGTTTGTGAAATGACACAACTACAAAACCCTTGGACCCTTTGACAGGACAATCTTATTGTGGGCAACCTGAAAAACCAAAACTCAGAGTCCCAGCCTACCTTTGGCCACAAATTTTCTGCACAATATTAGATAAATTGAACTCAGGCCACCACCTAGTGAGGGCAGATGTATCAATGGAAAACTAGAATTTGATTTTTCCTTATGATCTTCCACTGGGAGGATTTCTTCAGCTTAGAATGATCAAAAGGATGAGAGTACTTACATATCCATTACTGGCAGTAAATGATTCTGTAATATAAATCTCTACCACTGAAGCAAAAAATCACAGATCACTAACAAGTAGGTCTTTAAAGTAAAGGGGAAGAAGAAAATGCAATCAAGCTCCAATGACGTCTGTTGTTCTCTAAGTACATAGGTATATTTAAATCACCACATTTTCATCATAAACTTTGAGATAAATACATGAAATCACATTGTTGGGATGTTCTCATTTGTTTATACACAGACAGAGTAAATGTGACTGAAGAACTCATATAAATAAAGATTTCATGCATGTCCAAAACAAAGAAGTAGCACAGGCTACTCTAAGAAACATATATTGGCAAAACCCAGCAAATCTTTGTGAAGATGCTTGTATGATTATTCTGGTCCACAGGCTAACATGGATTTTGATGCACTTTAATGCATAATTAAATTCTACTGTGTTAAGTACGTTTCTCCTGACATGATTTTCCAAAGACGCCATAGAAGATGGAAAAATGTATTATACAACGCCTTAAAAAATGTAAGCTTGCAGCAAAAACTCCTGAAATATTTTTGAGGCAATCAGAGTTCTGTGAAATTGAGGTGGGTTGGAGGTTCTTAGGAAAAATAGGCTCTAGAAAGAACAAAGAAGTCAAAAAGTGAATGACTAGAAAAACCAAGAAAACAGTAATGGTGCAATAAAAGAATATTTTTTCAGTATTGACTGTGAAAGCAAATTTAACACTGGCTGAGAATGAGCCGTGCCAGCTACATCCAGAACCACGCAGGTCATGAATTTGCTGACTCTTAAACCTCCCCATATTTTCCTGTGGATGGTTTAAACGCTCTGCAAAGTTTATAAATGTAGTGAAATGGCCACTGGCATTTAGGCAGCACAAAAACTGCAGACAAACACACACAGCCACACACCCACACATTTTCTGTAAATAATCTGTCATCTTCAAGTTCAATGTCTGCATTTTGCTGCTCCACACACTGTCTTACTGGAACTAGAGAAATGATTCAGGCAAGAAATGCTCCACAGGCTTAAACTCACCTGGCCAGGGCCAGGGCCTCAAGTTCATGTTGTCAAAGGGTCTGGTGCTTCCCTTGGACAGAGAAAACAGAGAATTTAGCTTATGTGGAACAGGTTTCCTGATGTGCCCCTCACTAAAGTGGTCTGACACATATCTGAACTCCCTGTATGCTGTTATTTTTCCATTTCAGCCCCTTGAAGTTGCTCTAATTTCGTGATACAGGCTGGGGGCAGAATGGCTGGAAAGTGGCTTAGTGGGAAAGGCCCTGGGGGTGCTG
>VZTH01011510.1:145710-165131 GCA_013397815.1 Aleadryas rufinucha
CTTTTTTTTTTTTTTTTTTTTTTTTTTTGCCTGGTGGATTTGCTTTAGTTTTGCATCTGTAATTACTTAAATGCAGTGTTCTTCACAACAGACATAATTCACAGGCCTTTAATGCTGTGCCTTTCAAAACAAACATGAGTCACAGCCCCTAGGTAAACTTCCTGGGCTGGCAGTGAATATCATTATTGTGTGATAGAGTGCAGCAAGCTGTTTGCCAGATTACTCAGTCTCCTAAAGCTAGCAAAATGCATTGCCATTTATTTATTATGCTCATGATAATTACAATTATCATCACTGCAGTGCCAATCTGTTTGCTGCAGAATGAAGGCCTCTTCATGATGTCTCCAAGGATTCAGTGTCAGGCCTGAGTAGTTAACCAAATTATGGGGCCTTGCAGGATTATTTTTTTCCGCAAAATGAGGGCTTTAAGAGGTATCAAGCAGCACTCTCCTGCTTGTTTAACAACAGTGTGCAGGAAACCCCTGCTACAAACCCCCCCTTCTGTACAAAGGACTGTTCTGGTCCTTGCTTTGGGCAATGTCTTCCAAGAAAACATCCAAGCACGAGTTCCAGCTCAGTATCAAGTACACTGAAATTCATAAAAATGAATCTATATTTCCAGTGCCCCACAAATGTGTCTTTTCCTGCATCTATTAGGATCCATAGAAATTACATAATGTCTGAGTACGGGTACAAAGCAAACACGGATCTGCCTCTGCCTTTATTTCTAGCCCGTTCCTCGGAACGTCTTGGCACCCAGAAGGAGGAGTCAGAACATGCTGAGACATTAGGCCAGAGAGAGTAGCAAAACCCAGATTGTGAGCAGAGGGGGTGGAAACACAGAGTGTGGGCAGGTGAGAAATGTGAGATCATTTATCCAACCCTGCAGCAGTCTAAAAAGAATACTCAGCTTCGTATGGTGCTTTAAATCTTAAAAATCCCCAACCAGCATTAGTCAAACTAATGAAATTAGTCGTCTAAGGTCGTATTCTTTTTATTTTCATTTTAAAAGGGTTTTTGTTGGAGGGTTTAGATGAGTTGCATTGATTTAAAGCCCTGCAAATGAGTTCTCTTAAGTTGCCTTGTGTTTCCCTTCACATACCTGCTGGCAGAGGATCTGCAGGTTAGCTGAAGGTTGGTTCCTTGAAGGCTCCTGACGTGCTCAGGCGCTGTGTTTCCTGGTAACACATGTTACAGTGTTAGGTGACATTTCTCAGATGAGATGGGACCAGATCTCTGGGACTCACTTCAGCTAATTGGGTTTAGGGAGCTGCCTTGTCACCGCACCCTCACTGCACTGATGTGGAAATATGTTCGGCACAAACGCACTAATCTCTTTCATTTTCACATACAATGAGATGCTGAATTACAGCACTTAATATAAACCACTCTGCTCGCCCCCGTGGGAGTTGCAGACGATCATCATTAGCATAAAACCACAGCCATCATCTCACCACACTGAGCCCTGGAAGTTCAAATATGGATCTAAAACCAAAACACAGACTGAAGTCAGCTCTTGAGTTGATTCTGTGTTGTTATTAATCATAGAACCATAGAATATGCTGAGCTGGAAGGGGCCCACAAGGATCATCACAGTCCTGGCCCTGCACAGCATCATCCCCAACACCCCCACCCTGTGCCTGAGAGCGTTGTCCAAACATTTCTTGAACTCTGTCAGCCTTGGTGCTGTGACCATTCCCTGGGGAGCTGTTCCAGTGCCCAGCCACCCTCTGGGGGAAGAATCTTTTCCTAATATCCAACCTAAACCTTCCCTGACACAGCTCCAGCCATTCCCTCGGGTCCAGTCCTTGGTGACGGAGAGAAGAGATCAGTGCCTGTTAATTATGAGCCACTAAGTGGAGCAAAGAGAACATTTGGCACCTCTTTGGACACAGAGCACTAGCAGAGGTCTATCTCTGCAGAACAGCAGAATAAACCATAGGTCACCCTTCCTCTAATCACACCCAGGAACTTTTGGATAGGCATTTGTTATGATTTTGCAGTGAGAGGGAATGCGGGGGGAGAAAAGCGAGTCCTGAACATTCACCTTGTCAAAGCTCCCAAAATGATGAATGATAAAGGTTCTCGCTGAGTGACCCTTATTGCACGGCAGCAATTTAGGCAAAAATTATCAGGAGCTGAAACTGTTTATCCTTCATTCTGCTACCATGCATAATGGACCAATTAAGACATGTCATGAGCTGCTCACTGATGTCAGACCTAAGTCAGGGGAACCCAATAGATGGGAACTAAATCAGATTGCCAAGGACAAGTATAAAAGGAAAACATGAGCACATAAGGATAAAGGAGAAAGCCATAATCAGGAGACTCAGAGGGTAACAAGAAATGTTCCATAAATACACTAATAGAGAGTGAGAAAACTTTGTTCACTATAAACAAGGAGAGTGCTACTCTGCTATTTAACAGGCAGGGAAAGTGACTGCCAAGTGATGCCAAGAAGACCACAATGGTAAATGCCCCTTTTGCATCAAATCTTCCCTAGAAAAATGAGAACTACAAAGGTTTTTACTTCAAGTCAGTTAATTTTAAATTATGAAAATATAAGAGTGTTTTGAATTTAGGAGAGACAAGAAATATGGAGAGAGACTATTTATAAGGTGCTGGAGTGACAGGACAAGGGGGAACAGCTTCAAGCTGAAAGGGAGTAAGGTGAGATTAGATATTAGGAAAAAATTCTTCCTTGGGAGGGTGGGGAGGCCCTGGCACAGGGTGCCCAGAGCAGCTGTGGCTGCCCCTGGATCCCTGGAAGTGTCCAAGGCCAGGTTGGACATTGGGGCTTGGAGCAACCTGGCCTAGTGGAAGGTGTCCCTTCCCATGGCAGGGGGTGGAATGGGATGATCTTCAAGTTCTCTTCCAACCCAAACCATTCTGTGATTGTGTCCTTTGTTTTGACTTTAATAAGAATTTTTATACGATCTGACCTAACATTTACACAAGCAAGTTGCAAAACCTACTCTAGGAGGAACTGTCTATGTAGATATAATCTAGATTCAGTCCAGTTCAGTGTTTTCATTCGTAGCTATGACCATGGAATAAAGCTGGAAGAAACTAGAGGCACATGGGAATAGAACATAAGATTATGTTTGCAAACTAGCAAAATAGGGGGAAAAAAATAAAGTTTGATAAATGCAACTGCAATATCCTACACTCAACAGACAAATAGACAGTGCAAATACTGGCTGTGGAGAAGCAGGTTAGGTAACAGCTCTGCAAAGATGGGTGTAGGTGTTACAGTCAATGACAAACCGAGCATGAGTCAGCAGTGTCACACTGTTGTGAAAATGGCAAGTGTAACACTGAGATACAGAAACAAAAATAAGGTTTCCGAGACATTGATCAATCCTTCTGTTCTGCCCAGCACTGGCAAGAACACAGCTGGGCTGGGCATTGCACTCCAGGAAAGTGTGGAGTAAAAGAAAATAGTCCAAAGGGGAGGAAACATTGAAAGGGCTGGGATATGCACCTGAAAACAGGAAAATGTACCAGGTAGCCATCTCCAAATAGAAAGCTGTCATATAAAGTAAGGGAATAACCTGTTCTTTGTGGAAGTAGTAGCTAGGAGAGAAGGCTTAATTCACAGCAAGAAAGATTAAAACATTAGGAAAAACAATTTACTGGAAAGCCTGGTGAAGGAGGAGAGCAGAATTCCTGCTGGGGCTGTCTCTCCATCGCTGGAGGTCTAAGAGTATGTTAGAGAATTGTGTCAGAAAGCATCAAAGTCTGCTTGGTGCTCTTCAGGGGAATGGACCAGCTGAGCTCTGGAGTTCCCTCTGTGTCCTACACTTAACACTTATGTCATTTATAAGCTGACCACAGCAAATGAACCCTGATCTTAATGAGTGACCTTGCTCCAGTCACACTGCCTATTGCCCATCACTCCACACCTCTCCATCAGTGTTCCTCTGAACACAAACAAATTCTGCAATCCAGCTCCTTCCTCTAAATAAGCAACATCGCTGGTTTTTAATTCTGAGACTTTTTTAAATGACCTCTCCTTTCATTGTTGGCAAAATTCTATCTTGTGCTTAACCAGTCTTGTTTCAGGAGATGTATACGTGTCTCTCTTTTAATAACTAATCCTGTTTAAAATGCAATCTAAACAGATGCAATATTTTACCAGCACTTTCTGTTCTTTTCAGAACTAGCACTTTCTGTTCTTTTCAGAGACACAATAAAGTTTAAAATTTCCTACTAAGTAACGTTATTAGCAAAAAAAACCCCAGCCAAATAAATGCTGCTTCATTTCATTCCAAACTAGGATTTATCTGTAAGCAACCCATACCAATCAAACCAGAAAACCAAGTTACTTCACATCATGTGCAAGCTCTCTCACAATGCTGACCCTCCTGTTCCTGTGGGAAAGGTATGTACTGAATTCCTATAATCAATACCAGCTCAGTGCCTTCCATCAGGCACCCTCAAATAACTGATCAAAACCTGATGCTATTCTCATTTCACCAGTGGTAAAACATCAGCAGCCCTGCCTTCATCAAAGATTGAAGCCATTTCTCAAGGTCAAACAGGAAAGCAGTGCCCAGGTCAGGAATTTTGCCCTTGAGCCCCAACATTCTGTCTGGGTCTGGCTCTAACCCTGTTGGTTTGAGTTGCCATGTTTTTCTGCATAAGGAGATGCCAAATGCCCAGTTTTAGACCGAGTTCCCTTTAGTCCATAACTATGGGATCACAATAACCACCCTCACAGCTGTTTTCTCCAGAATAAACTGTACAGTGCTAACCATTGATGCTCTATTGTCATTGATTTAGTAGCTGTCACAGAGGTACAGGAGGAGATAGATTGCTGTTATTTTAGCCTATAAAAGGTCTTATGCCTCTGTCAGCAAACACTTTATTCCTTAAAATAAATAAGTAATCTGAAAGAAAATAAACAAGCTGGAGAAATCTTTTAGACAAAAAAAAAAAAAAGCCAAAACCAAACCAAAAAAAAAAACAACCAAAAACCCCACCTTTTTTCTTTCTCATTTTATACTTTCTTTTTCATTTTGTAACTGCTGCATTGGCTATTTCTTTCTGGATAACAGAGCTGTGTTTCAGTGCTTTAGAGGAACCTGGAGGGCAAGTGAGGACATTCTTCACACCCCACTGGGAATACTTGTACTGGGCATCACTGGCAGGGTTTGGGTAGCAGAGGACTGCAGGGGTGACCTGTGTGGGAGGAGGCCACAAACTGCCCTGAGCTGATCACAGCCGCATCCAGACAGCTCTGAAACATGAAAACAACCTAAACCTCAAAATTTCAACCAGCCAGAGGAGCACTTGGCTCCTCTGCTCAGACATATTTAAGAAATGGGGGCAAGCACTGAGGGCAGGAGACAAAGGAGATAAAGGCACCTTCTTTGGATGCCAAAGAAAACTGTGAAGAGAAAGGAAAAAGAGAGATTTGGAGGAGTGGAAGGGGCACGTGGAAGATGCTCCTGGGAACAGGGCTGGAGACACACTCCTGGAAGGCAAGAAGTGCCAAAAGAAGTTTCCTTCTGCCCATCACCTGCCCAAAGGAGTCAGTGGGGACTCGCTGTGGCACGCAGGGAGAAGGGATGTGGAGAGGGGCAAGAAGGAGTAGAGGTGCTGGACTGAATCTTATCCTGAGAAAGGGGAGGGAAAGTGTTTCCTTAGGTGCTTAATCGTTTCTCTCTCCATCTTTTCTCAATGTCTGAATCAGTAACTAGTGTGTTATATTAAATAACAATAAATCAAGTGAAATTCCTTGAGTAGAGACATTTTGCCTGGGATACTTCGTGTTTCCTCACTATTCTGAAAAAATTTCCAGCTACTTTTATCTAAACAAACCTGCCTTCTGTTTCCTACTTCCTAACTCAGGTTATAAATTCAGCCCTGCTGGATCTGCTACACCGTAGGCCAGTGTTGGCCACTGATGCCAGAAGGACGCTCGAGAAAAGGTTCAGAGCAACAGCAAGAAATGCCACTGTGCTGCAACTTAGTTTTTCCAGCTGTGTTCAAAATGACAACAGGCATTTACCTTCCTGGTCCTGCACCTCCAGTGAATAAGAAAACTCAGGAGCACCAGGATCTGCACAGGAATGTCTGCACAGCACAGCAGAGTAGGAGAGTGCCATCAGTGCTTTCATGAGGCACCAACAGCACTCAGCAAAAATCTATGGACTTGGCCAGCTCACTTCAATTATCTAATTTGTGGGGCTATGTTTCATATATGTTTTAGATTGATTTAATTAGTGTTAATTAACATAACTTTATGCATTATGAGAGACAGCAGATACCCATAAAGATTTTTATATTGAGCCGTATGGCAGCCAGCAATGCACCAGCCAAAAAAAAATATAATGAGGCATATAAAAAAAGCCTGCTGCACAACACTTCTTGGTAATTTTGAAAAATGAATGTCAGAGTTTGCACAATACAAGAGATGCCATCCTGCTCTTGCCTTACCCAGTCTGGCTATGGAAGCAGGATCAAGCTCTGGTTAGGATCATGGAAGATGCAGACTCCAAGGCTGATCTGGAGGCAGTCAGTCCACACCTCTGGATTTTCTCCTTCCCCACAAAGCAGAGTAGATGGAAGTGTTTCCTTTAATAGACTCCAGATGGAAGATACACCCTGAACTCTTCCCTAGGATCAGGAGATAGGCAGCTGTCTCTTTGATCTTTTTTTTTGTGAATTCTGAAAGGTTTTGCACCATTTGCTGTTTGCCACTTGTTTAAGAAGGACCTGCCTGGTCCTTTCCAACCCCACCTTGCTACAATACAGACAACGGGAGCTTGGTGTGAATGAGGTGAAGAATCTCCACCTCTAACCATGACCTGTCACAGGGAGGAGCCTACAGCTGTGGGAAAAGCCAGAGGCTGCAGAACAGCAGCCACATTCTCCTAGAAAGCATGAAAAACTAATGGCAAGGAGAGCAATAAAGCTCTCTTGTGTCCCACCAGGAAATGTCCACCCACCAGGCCCAGGCACAGCCAACAGGAGTTTTGTCCCATGCAGAAAAAAAACAGGCCTGTTATTTTTAGTAGCACTTTCCTTTAATTGCACTGCTGTCACCCACACAGGCAGAATTCAGAAATCTTCAAGGACTCAGTTTGCCAAGGACAGGACAAGGTGGCTGAAAAACAAACAGAAAAATCAAAGAAACAAACAAAGGAAGCAAGTGATTCCACAAGATGACTTCCTTCTTCCTTCTCCCAGCAGCACAGTTCCCATGTGGAATGAATGCCTTTCACAGAGCTGTATCTTCATTTTCTGATCAAGGCCCATCTCAGAGATGAGGCAGGAAAAGAGAAGTTGAGATAATACAGGAAAAACTGGAACATGTGAGCATTGCAAGGGCAAAAGGTTCCAATTAACTGTCATTACAGCTCCAGAGACAAAAGTTCAGGTGGGTGCTGGAGAGGTGAAGCAGCAAATTGTTGGGAGTTTTGCCTCCCATTTTGGCCACAGGAATGTATAATGAAAAACAGTGAAGCCAGAAACCCCACGATGCTCATAAACAAATGCAATCTCCTGCCTGCCACGTGCCCTAATTACTGAACATCCCAACACTCCAGACTCGGACCCGAGTTCAAAATCACAGACCCAACCTTGGCATGGTTTTGGCGTCCTGAATGAGTGCCAGCAGCACCAGAGTCAAAACTGCTCCTTACAGACTCCATTATCCTGGCCCTGAAGAGATGAATGTGCTTCACAAGGCTGCCACGACTAATAAATTCTGGCAGAAAAGCTTTGCAGAGCTGGAATTTGTTTTTTCCTCTGCTGGAGCCTCTTTTTATCTATAGCATAGTGACACCCGGTGGCCACGAGCGTGAATGGACCTCAGTGAGAGAGCTTGGCTGCTCCTGCTTTATTGCAGACAAAAATGCATCCTGAAGTGTCAACATGTGAGCAGAAAGTGAAAATTATTTATAATTAGACTCTTTTTGACAAAAAAAAAAAATTAGATGTATCTTCATTAGAGAAATCTATACAGGATTTTTAATCTTTTTTTTGTGATAAAATAGGCACAGTTAAAAACTAAATGCACACAGGATATGTGGTTATTAGTCAAATAGAATTTTTTATGATGCTTACTACTTATTTTTATGATTAATCAATTCACAAACACAAACATTTTTCCACACAGAGGCTGATGCTCCCATCTTTGCAAAATCAAACTGGAAATAACCTTAACAAAAGGGAATATTCCTACCTTGTCAGCTTGCACTGAGGTGCAACCAGAACTGAATTGCTTTTCCTTCATATAGTATGAAAAAAATAACCTCCAAAAAAGAAAAAAAAAAAGTGCAATATTTTATTTACTATGAGGGTGGGGAGGCCCTGGCACAGGGTGCCCAGAGCAGCTGTGGCTGCCCCTGGATCCCTGGCAGTGCCCAAGGCCAGGTTGGACATTGGGGCTTGGAGCAGCCTGGGACAGTGGAAGGTGTCCCTGCCCATGGCAGGGGGGGGAACTGGATGATCTTTAATGTCCTTTCCCACCCAAACCATTCTGTGATTCTGTGATTCTGTTAATCTTCTAAAAGACAAAGCATTCAAGTGACAAGGACAAGATTATAGGATGAGTGTCTGAGCTCTTTATCAGCTGCACTGGTTATCTCATTTACACGACCTGGGACGATGCTGTTCCATTAGAAAGATAATTAGTGGTCAGAAAGACGAGAACTTGGAGAAGTTAGCATTCCAGGGATAAGGAAAGTGCCTGAATTCACAGAGCAAACTCCTGTGTAGCTGAATGCAATTAAGTCGATATCAGAGCTACAATCTCCTCCATGCACATCATCACAGTAGCTATTGGGGGCTGACAGCTCGTGTATTTAGGGTGTTGGACAGTGGGATTCCCATTTTCAGGATCACAGACACTTCACCACCTCAGACCACAGCAAGAATATCAGATTTCTGCCTCCACCTGACATCAGGCCATACTCCTGCTGGTCTGGAGCTTTTATCAGTGAGAAATTTCATGGCCCAGCCTTGTCCTCTCTGCTGCAATCACCATTTTCACAAGCTTCTGTATCAACACACTGACACCTCATTGGGCTTCAACAACATCTTGCTTCACAAACCACAGCATGTGACAAAATGCCGGGAAACATTCCATTTTCCAGGTAGGAAATCTTGCCTCACGCACACAACATCGTGCTCATCAAACAAAGCACTGCTGTGGGAAGCTTCATGATTTGAATTGAGAGGCTGAGGTGGGAGACCCGACACATCAGCATGCGAGGAGCCTCTGCCTCCTACACCATTTTTCACTGAGAAGGCTTCAAAACGCAAAGCTCCTGGTAACCCTCCTCATTAGTCATTTCCCCGAGTACAACAGCTATCTTTCACATCCAATTCGCTCAGCAATGCAAATATCTGCAGACTCTGCATGACTGGTAACCCCCTGGAACTTCATCAGCACACTTGGCACAAGCGTGGGGGAACTGTCACACCCAAGGACTCTCACGGATCGCAGAGTTACCCCTGCCCAAGTTCAAGCCCACTTCTCATCAGCTTCCAGCTGCCTTAGCTCTGCAATTTATGACTGTCCTCTCAGAGCAGGCCCCCTTGCTTTGAACATGTTGTGATCTATGGAATTGGTTAATTATTTATTCATTTCTTTCTTTGGTCAAGAACATTGCTGCATGTGTTTTGTAAAGCAGAGTTCCAGGCTGTTCTTTTAAAAATGTCGGTGACATTATTCAAGGCTGAAGAAAGATATGACACTACCTCAAATTTAATTTATTTTTTAATGGTAATGGCTCTGTGAGGGGATGTTATGTCTTTATGTGCTGGCCCCACCCAGGACTCTCAATATCAGCGTTTCAGCTTTCAGAGACCTGATGATATCTGTCCTGTCACAGCAGAGAATTTATAAAGGAGAGCAAGGACAGGATCAGGACAGTCCTGAACTGTCCTCACCCCAATGAAAACCCCACTGGCAGAGGGTGCTGACCACCCTCTGCACAGCCACAGGGTGATGAGAGGTCACACCAAAGCTCTGCTCTCAGAATTTCACTTTTCCAGCAGCTGAAGCAACACAAAGTCCAGCCCTTATTTGTCCAGTCCCCGCTGAGAGAACCCACCTGGATTTTCCACCTCGTAACTTCTTTTACTTCCATGAGAATGTAGCCAGCCCTGTATTTTAAATACCCTAAATATATTTTAGCTTCAATCTAGCCATTGCAGTCTAGCCCCCAAAAAGGAAAGATTTTTACTCATTTTTCTATTTTGTATTCCAATAGAAACAAACTCTACCAAACTTTTCCCCCTGGGTGTGCAGGTATAAGAGTCTGCTGAGCTTTTAGGTATCCCCAAGTCCTTTCTGATAAGAAAACTGAGAGTTTAGACCAGCACACACAAAATTTAATGTTATTTATAAAGTACTTTTGGTGTGTTACTGTGGAAATTCTCAGGATGTAAAAGACTGGAGTTGAATATATGCTCTGTCCTCTACAACTGGACTTAAAGAGCTCAGTAGTTTCCAGACAAGAAATCTTGGCTATTTCTCCACAGTATTAGTCTCAAGAAGTTGTTCAGACTTGTTTTAAATGACTTAATGCTGCTACATCCCTTGAAGTCTTGTAGTGAAAGGGTTTCTTGTTATCTGCCCTTAACCTTCCTCTTCTGTACTATCTAATTACACAATAATTCTCTTCCTGGTCTGATATTTATGCTGTTAAAAAGAAAAATGCTAAAATGGTTGTAGACAAGACAGATAACATAACACAAAGCAATGCATCTCTGATAAGAGGAGAAAAATTGTAACATGAAGTTTCAGTTCCCATGACTTTAGAGGACAAGATTAAATCCACAAGAGAAAAATCAAGGCTGAATAAAGAACCCATGCAAGGCTGACTGCACAGAGATGAGACTCCAGCTATTTATGCTCTTTGGAATTCTGCCCTGCAGCCCAGATAGGAAACAGAAATTCCCAGATAGGAATCCTGCCTTTCTCCCTCTGCTTTTTCCATGGGGACACCTCTTTCAGCACCTAGAGCCACAGAAAATTCGGGTTAGATGAGACTTCTGGTGCACCCCACTGCTCAGGGCATGGCCAACTTCACAGTGAGATCACGTGGATCCAGGCCCCATCCAAAAGGGTTTTGGAAATCTCCCAGGATGCAGATATCACAGCCATCTCCAAGCACCTGTTCCACTTCTGAACCACTCTCCTGTGTGGGATATCCCTCCCCAGTTCCAGTGCATCCTCCACCAAAGAATCATGAGGTGAATGATAAATCTGCAGATAATTTATAAATCAAACAGCTACACCATGCTGCAAGTTTGACATTTGTAGTCCAAAATACCTCGTTTGATAGGTGGCCAACTTCAAGCTGCTTTCTCTTCTTCTCTGTCTCTCCAAGACAGGCTGGTGCAACTTGGGAAATTCCGTGTAAACAACCCAAAAATCAGCCCACACTCTTCCCAGACTTCTTTTGGAGTATCTCAACGATTAACAGATGAAAATTTATTCAAACTCTCCCTGATCCCATGATCATTCACCCTGTCAAAGAGTTTCCAGGTATCCTTTGTGAAGAGAGGATAAGGAAAAACGTTTTGTCTCTCATGAAGAGTGGCAGTGAGATTTAATTCCTTGACTCCCCTTCCTGGTTGCCCGCAGCTCCAGGCAGCTCCCTGGATTACAACCCCTCGCTGACACAACTATTTTAAGCAAAACAGAAACTTAGAACACTTTACCACCCCAAATGCTCAGTGCATCTATCACCAGAATAATAAATACTAAGCAGGGAGATAGCACTGACACTTGGCCTCAGGCTGGCACTGCCAAGCGATGTTTAAGAATGTCTCTTTGAATTCTGAAGCACTCTTATGCTCTTTTCTGTTCATGTACCACCGCTTTGAACTTCATAAACATTCCAGTGAATAGCTTTTTGATTCATGTGAATGCTTGAAAAATACCTATTCCCTGCAAAATGCCTGCACATAATTGAGTTTTTCAATGCAGCAGCACAAATATTTGCTATTTGGTATTCCACTGCCTAAAAATCTGTTCTCCAGTCCATGAACAACTATGTAGCCACACAACCAGCAGTACACATCAGAGAGGGCAAGAAGTCAACCTAGATAGTTTGCACATGTAAATTGACAATTGTTTATCTGCATTATCCACTGAACAGATTTGCAGAGTCCAGACACAGTTAATACACAGTTCATGAATGGCAAAAAGTATTTTCAGAGAACTCAGTATTTTCACTTTTTGGACCATTATTACTTATTACCTTTTGCTTAAAGATATGAAAACTACCAGATATTTAAGTGCAGGGCTTTTTCATGTGCATGGGTGACAAAGAATAGTGAGAGCCTGCTGCATTTTCACCTTCAGATGAGACAGTTTGGCACTACAAATCTTCACAATGTTGTCTTGAAGCGAATACCCCAGCACATTAATTGGCTCACAGAGGATTTACTGGACATTTATTAAGTCAGGGAAGTTTTAATTTTTAAAGAGATGGAAGTGTTTTGCAACCTTCACACACTTACACAGACTTACATAGACAAAAAGAGAAGAGTTGTGACTCAAGGTGCAGCATTTGTAACAACACTAAACTTCAGATATTCCCAAGGAAAGAATGAAACCCAGAACAAGCTGAACATTAGTTCAGTTCTGTGACTGGAAGCACTCCCTGAGAGCTGAATTCTGCGTGTTAAACATCAGCTCTGCTCCCAGCTGTATTTTTAGCACGGAGACAAACCTTGTTTTTTGATGTTATGGAAGGGAAGAAATAGCACAAGGCAGCATGAGGCTTTACACAAGGCTCCCTTTCCACCAGGAAAAGCTAACACAATGGCCTTTTTTTGGCTTTTCTCCCACTCCCTGCTGAGGGAGGGTCCAGTGAGATGATGCTGGCACGTGGGACACAACAGGGAGCAGTGTGGCTCATAGATCCAGGTAACTGGAGCTTCCCCAAAACTGCTCCAGCTCCAGCCAGGCATTGGGTGGAAGTTTGCCAGGCTCTGAGCTCAGAAGGTTCATGGTCCACTGCACCTCCCCAGCCACCCCCAGCTCCTACAAGGAAATGAGCCCTTCACCTCTGCTGCCTGCAGCAGGTCGCTGCTACACAAAGCACTTGTGGTTTGACTTGTTTGTTATCAATTCACCGCCTCCCATTCTTGTAAGGAAACTTCTCGTTCTTTGAAGTGGGAAAGAGTCTCAGGGGACAAAAAAAAACCCCAAAAACAAAAACAGAAACAAAAACAGAAACAAAAATAAAACAAACAAAAAAAAACCCCAACAAAACAAAAAGAAGGCTTGTTTCATAATCTTTTAATCTGAACTCTTTAGCAAGTTATACAAGCCCTGTGTTTAAGGCTCTCATGCAGAAGCGTGGCAGTTCTGGTCCACCTTCATCAGATTCCTCTGATCTCTCAGACAATTTGATTTTCTCTTGTTTCAAGTGATAGAAGAGAGGGACCATTTATCAGTAACTGTAGTGATAGGACAAGGAGTAATGGGTTCAAACTGAAAGAAGGGACATTTAGCTTAGACATTGGGAAGAAATTCTTCCCTGTGAGGGTGGGGAGGCCCTGGCACAGGGTGCCCAGAGAAGCTGTGGATGTCACCCATCCCTGGAAGTGTCCAAGGCCAGGTTGGATGGGGCTTGGAGCAACATGGGATAGTGGAACCACACAATCTTTGGGGTCCCTTCCAACCCAAACCATTCTAGGATTCTGTTATTCTAACACTGGCCTGGCCAGCTCTTGTTTGGATCACTGCCTATCAGCAGAAGTAAAACAAAGGAGGATGTCAGTCTCACACAGTTCTGCTGCCTTTGTCCTCATGGGAATACAAACACCATAAACACAACAAAAGTCCTGAGGATGAAGACCAGCCTGTCTCCCACCCCATTACTTCTGTGCATCCCCCTCCAAAGCCCTCTGGGGATTTCACTGCACTGCATCTTAACAAATTGCACCGTACCAGCTGAGCCATGGCCATTACATCAGCATTGCTGTGTTCTGAAACCACATAAATCCTCAGGGAAAGGATTTAACACCGGTGCACATTCTTTTGCGTTAGATGGAGTTGTAGAGCACGATTGTTCCATCAGAATGAAGGCTCCCTGAGTCGTTTCCAGTGACATTTTCAGACAGAACACGCTGCGCCTCAGCTAAGGCAGTTTTGAGTGCTGCAAACAGGGCCAATTTGCTGCAATGCAAAGGTATTATTTTCTCAATCACCACGGGCAGTTTACACTAAAAACCCTCTGAGCACATCCCAACAGTGCCTGCACAGACAGCGTGAACCTGAGCGTGTGCCTCAGCAAAAGGCACAGAGATGGGCAAAGCAGAAAGTGGCAGCGTGCTCAGAGCTTATTTTTCCCCTCAGTATTCAAATTCAAAGTCTTGTTCAATTCCTCTGTGTTTTACCATGGAGATGGAGTCTGGGAAGGAGGACAGCAAACAGTGGGAGAGCAACTGGTTGCAAATGACACAGAAAAGCTCACTCAGACCTGCAGGAGCGCTGAAAGTGCTGGCTGATGTGATAGCAAGGCCCCTGTCTGCCATCTATGCAAATTCATGCCAATCAGGGAAAATGACCTGACTACCAGGAAAAGGGGAGCAATTCACATGCTGAATGTCAGAGCTTGAATTCAGAGGAGTCCTGTAAAACAGGAACATTGGGACAACAGAAACCTCCTGGCACTCAACAAGGAGAAACCCGGAGTTCTGGAGCTGAGAGGAAACAACTCCATGCATCAGGACAGACTGGGAAATGATGGAAAAGGGCTCGAAAGGATTTGGGGGGATGGTGGACACCAGGCTGAATAAGAGCCAACGCTGTAACTCACCCTGTGCTCACAGCAAACTCCTCACCAGGCCACATCTGGAGGGCCAGGACAACATATCCAAGGAAGTGACTCTTCCCCTCTGGTCAGCACGGGTGACACCACACCTGGAGCAGACTGGGGACAGCTGTGGGAACCCAGTTCAGCAGGGATCTGGCAGAAGAGGGACAGGCAGAGGGCTACCAGATAGCTCAGTGTGCACAAACACAGGACCTGTGATGAGAAGCTGAGAGAAGCTGGGCTTTGGGTTGACTGCAAGAAAAGAAATCTGATCTCTGTACCCTCCAGAAGTCTTTTCCAACCAGATCTTTCCATGATTCTGTGATATTGACATGATTGTGTCTGTATGTATGCAGAAACATTCATTGAGGTATATTTCAAGGGAGGAAAATGCCAGGGAAAAGGAAAAGAGAAAACAAAAAAAAAACTTCAGCAGTCAACAAGTAATTATGGTAACAAGGTCCTCAATATCATAGCTGGGACTTAAAATCCACATAAGGATTTCCTGGCTTTGGAATGTGTTTGTGAGAGAAAACAACGAGGAAAATAAGAATTCACTGCTGACATCACAGTGCCACATTGTGACTTTTGCCTTCAACACAAATATTCCCGAGCTACTGCAGGTAGGTGGGAAGCACATGAAAATCTCTTCTTGCCACCCCTTAAACTCAAATCAGCCCATAGAGACTACTGCCAATTTCTATAATTTATTGACAAAATACAGCCCAGGTGTGAGTTTGCATGAAGGCTTTTTCATGGCATGGAAGAAAATATGCTTCAGAGGGTTTTCTTCTGGAGAACACTTCCTTCCAGAGCTATTTTGGGACAATACAACACCCTGCAGTGCAGGAGACAGGAAAAGGTCCACATGTTGGGTCCAGCATTCAGACCAGTTTCATCAATCTGCATCCATCCTGACGCTGCAGATTTGTCTCTACTTTTCCAGCAGACCACTGAGCAGATGTTTCCCAGACCAACAAATCTGCCTTGTTCAGCACAGCAGCACCTACACGTCCTGGCTGAGGCCCAGAGGCAGCACAGCTGTGTTGTGCAGCCTGACATTCCAGAGAATCCCTCTAAGTTGACAGAACCACTCCTGAACCTCAGCACACCCCTGGGGTGCCAAGGGGGCAGCAGTAAATTCACTGCCAGAGCCCCTGAGCCATATCAAAACATATAAAAATATGTTTTGATAGCATATTGAAAGTGATCACAGGCTGCTCTCATCTTCCAGGACAGGGGGGATCACGACAACCTTATGAGAAACTCCTGTCCAGCCCTTATTGTTTGACTCTCCTACCTGTCCCTTCCTTAAAAAGGAAGCCCATAAAAAGCCCAGGGCAGCTCTGTACAGTGAAAACCAGGATCCCTCGATCTTCCCTTACCCAAAGCATAACCTTTCCCTTTCTCAGGAGCACTTTCTCCCCGCTCTTCCCATGCTGGTTTCTATAAGCCAGACAGGAAATCCAGTGCCTGCTCTAAATCCCTGCAGCTGTGCATCACTGGCTTGCACAGGGAACAGCACCATCCTTCCAGGTCCTTAAAGATCCTGTGAGCTTTTTTACACATCTCCAAGCCTCACTCCTCTGAAACAGAGGTGTAAGCCCACTCCAGGCTCAGCTACAGCTAAGAGCATTTTAAGAGACCTTAATCCTCCCAGGCATGCCCCCACATGGAACAGTTTCTCATAACTCTCTCCCAGTTTCCTCAGTTTGTACCTGATGGAGCTTTTCCCAGTGATGGTGTCATATAAATGCAGCTTCCCTCATTCTCCCATGGAAATACTCCTCTTCCCCACTGTCCCTCCTCTTACAAAGGCCTGCAGAAGGAATTGATCTTTCCACCTCTCCCCACCTCTGGCAGGAATGAGAGGTATTTGTATTCTGATTGTGATGGCAAATGACAAATCACCTGTCCCACAAATCGAGAAGATGGATTTAAAAATCGTAGCGTGATTTTTTTTTTTTTTAAATCTTAAACGTCTTCATACACGTTCTGGTTTATGAATCTTCCAGACACAGCCACATCAAATGTTCTTTCCCCTAGAGATGTAAAGGATAGATAATGGGGTTTTTTCCAGTGAAAGAGGAGAATTGCACCAAAAGTATCTGTCTTCAGGAGCTGAGTGTTGTCTCAAATACAGGGAGACTTGAGATGGAATCAGCACCCTAAACAACACTTTGAATCACCAAATCAAGAAGTATTTTTCTTTGGCTTTCAAAGCTGGATGCTGCCTCCAGGCTCACAGCCACCCATCAAGCACAGTTTTGTAGTCTTTTTCTTTCTCCTTGTGTCTCATTCAGCACTTCAGAAATCTGTGACCAACTGTGCTTGGCATTTGGGATGAAAACACATCGAGTAAAAAAAGGCCAAGAAACTGCCTGCAGCCCAAGGTGTTACATTTAGCTGGGCCTTGAACCCTCTCCAAAGTTTTCCTTTCCTTTCCACAGTTGGATTGCCCAAATGCAGTATTTTTTCAGGCTCTGAAGAAGTTGTTTGTGAGTTCTTATATCTTCGATTCCTTTGAAAAGAAGCCCTCTTATGTTTTAGTCCTTCTGGAAAATATAGTCTTCAAATTATGCTAGTTTTGAGCAGAAACAGAATAACGATGAAGTTGGAAATAAAAGGTCCATACCCTTTGTAAAGGTTTCTAATATGACACTTGGAGGAGGATTATATAAAGAAACAAACAACAAAAACATAAAAAACATCAGGCAAGCTCAATATCTTCCAGGGCAATATAGCCTCGTAAAGAAAACAAGCAATGCTGATCTATAAGAGACAATATGCTTGGGATTAAGGAGAAAAACACAGAAAGTCCTTTTAAGAAGGGATTTAAACTTTGGAAACAAACAAGAAGTGAAAGGAGTTAATTAAAAAAAAAACCTCTAAAGTACAAAATGAGAAAAGCTTGATGTAGAAAGAGCAAAGAAGGAGAAAAGTATGCTAAAATGGAAAAAAAGAGGTGAATTGGCAGGTGGTGAGGGAGATGAGAAAAATAAACAGAACAGCCATAATAAGCATAAGGTGAGAATATCAGACTACCAAAAGGTAGTTTTCAGAAAAGATGGGGATCATGAGGAACAGGGAAAAAAGTGAAAAAATCACACTTTTTGTATCAGCTTTAGGAGAGTGCAGGGTAGGGAAATGAAGAAATAATCATCAATAATATGGCTGATGTTCAGGCACAAAACAAAGACACATGGAAGGGCTTATCCACTGAACCAAAATTAAGAATTGTGATGAACTGTGCCTAAAAATACACATGCCATGTTTTGGTAGTGTGGGCGAGACGGGTCCAAAGCAGAGCACCACTGTTTTTAAAAAAGGTATTTTCTTGGCAATAACAACAAAAATGGCACAAGCGTTGCTAGTGAGGGGAGAAAGATGAATGGTGAGAATCAGATGGGAAGAATAGAATTTCTGGGTTTTGTTATCTTTAAAGCAGTTGTATCTCTCCAAGAGGGAGATAAGGGAGGCAGAAACAGAATTATTGATGAGTACGTGAGCAGACAAGAAAGAAGGAGCATACCTGGGTGCTGTGAGCATACCAATATCACTGGCCAGGAGCAAAAGTGCTGCTGATAGCGTAAATATAGAGATAACAGAGACACCAAAACTACACCCTGGGCACGGTGCTAAAAGAAGCGCCTCAAAACTGCTGAGAACTTGAGCAGTCAGGCTGGAAATGAGGTGAAGTGAAAGCCCAGCACCACGATGAAGAAGGAGGGACAAACTGCTGGGTCAAACACAGCACTGGGGATGTGATTCCTGAGCAAAGCAAGGACGTCTGGTAGCAGGAGGACACAGAGCAAGAGCACTGAAGGGCAAAGTGCTACAAAGCAGCTCATCCCTTAATGCTCGAGGATTATCATTAAGAGTGCATTTCTTTCCTGCAGCATTTCTCTCTAACTCGGTGCACTCCTAACTTGGTAAATTCCACTGACTTGTGTCTGGGGTTCTCTTCCCAGAAGGGGAAAAGCAGAAACAGAGGAGGGTGAAGGAACAAAGTCTGACGTGCAGGGAAGCGTAGCACCACCATTCTTCTGTGTTACAACAGCTACAGCAGCACGGCCCACTCAAGCAAATTGATATTTTGACCTTACAGACTTCAGCTACAGCATAAGCAGCACCAGGGAAGACTTTGAAAACAAGAGAATGGAAGTGTTCAGTGACTACAGCCAAAACAAATTACAGGGCAAGGATGAGAACAAGATGTGAAGGCTCCAGCAGCCTGTTGTCCACAGGACAGAAGGATGTTTCAGAAAGTGATGTCATTGCTTTAAGGCAAATGCTGATGCCAGCTCATGTGGTAGGGAACCATTTTAAGCTTACAAAGAAATACATGGAGAAAGAGGAATCACAGAATCACTGAGGTTGGAAAAGCCCTCCAGGATCACCAAGTCCAAGTTTGACCAATCCCCACCTTGTCCCCAGCCCAGAGCACTGAGTGCCACATCCAGGCCTTCCTTGGACACCTCCAGGGATGGGGACTCCAAACCTCCCTGGGCAGCCCCTTCCAGTGCTTGACAATTCTTTCAGTGAAGAAATTCCCCCTGGTGTCCAACCTGAGCCTCCCCTGGCCCAGCCTGAGGCCGTTCCCTCTCCTCCTGTCCCTGTTCCCTG
>VZTH01011510.1:165601-176842 GCA_013397815.1 Aleadryas rufinucha
GAGCCACAGTTTTTACACTGTAAAAGATATGCTGAATCACTACTGAGGCAGAAGCCTCGTACACCCTGAAAAAGTGTTCGAACTTCTCCCCAAAGTCTGGACGCAGGTTTCATGGTTACTTCCCTGGGGATTGAGTGAAAGGATGTGTGCTCCATCAGCAACTGGATGGTAAGATGCATTGAATCCTAACTTATACTATTTCTTCACTAGCTGTAAGTGAAAAAGGTACCTTATCATGCACTGTATGTTACCCTACTAGTAGTGTTTTCCTTTGTTTTATTCCTGTGTAGTATTAGTTTGCTTTAAGTCTTTATGCCTGTGAGTTTTCTTGTCTATTAGTAAATGATTTATTCTATAATAGACAGAATCAGTCATTATTAAAAGAACTTACGAACGAGAGTGGGTGTTGGGGTGCTGGCCGCCTCAATGAAGATACTACCTGCTGCCAGAGGCCTGGGCAGGAGGTAGGGTTAATCTAAACCCCACATCCGATTCGTGACACATGTGCACATTGCCACTCACCACAGCAATGACAAGAGCATTCATCTCTCTATAGCCACAGAAACAGCTTCAAATTGAAAGAGAGTAGGTTTAGATTGGGTATTGGGAAGAAATTATTCCCTATGAGAGTGGGGAGGCCCTGGCACAGGGTGCCCAGAGAAGCTGTGGCTGCCCCTGGATCCCTGGAAGTGTCCAAGGCCAGGTTGGATGGGGCTTGGGGCAACCTGGCCTAGTGGAAGGTGGCCCTGCTTAATGTAAAGGTGCTGCAAAGTACCAGTTTGGTCTACTTTTTCTGGCACTTATCCTGCAATTCTTTTAGAAGAATAATGCAAGATGAAAGGTAACTTTTATATACTTTTCCTAAAGCCCCTTTACTCTTATGTGGAGCTTTTAACTGGGAAGACAAAGCGGGCATGGAGGGAGAAGATGTGTCAGACTGTCCCTCACATCCACATGCATCTACAGCAAAGAGAGAACATTCATCAAAACAGGTAATGGGATTCTTCAGGAAGCAAAAGAACCCTTCTGCCCATGCTTCACTCTTGGAAAAAAAATCGGTGCTGTAAGTTTAAAACTCTGCCTTTGGCTTGCGTGAGCTGCATTTCCTCAGCAGATTATCCCTGATCTCACTGCCCTTGGCAGCATTAGAGGGGGTCACATTTTTACACGGCTGAACTACTTGAACAATTTCTTCAAAGTATGAAATAAAAACATTCTTTCCTTCAAAGCAGCCGTGAATGCTTTCTTCTTTATTCTGTTTGTTCAGTTTTTCTTTTTAAGTCAATAAACACTTTATACCTTGTATTCATCGCAAGAAAAACAAATTCTACTCCATTACTCGTATCTACAGTCTGTTTACAGCATCAGCTGCTGAAAATGAAGCATTTCATATGTGCCTTCTAAGATGTTAAGTGCAACCCCTAAATGATTTTCTCCCCGGCAAAAGCCCTAATTGCATTTGGCAGGAATGGAGTGGGGAGTGACATCTCTGATTATCTTCTGCCAAGCCTCAAAGAGCTGCTTTGTCCTCTTTCCCAGCTCCCAGGAGAGAACCAGTGCAGTAAACACCATCTCCTCAGGTACTACATGTAGCAGCAGCAGACGCATTCGCAAAGGTCACCTAGCAGAAGGCATTCCTGCCAACTTCCCTTCAAATCCAAATGCTTATTATGAACTATTTAAAGCAGAGCCTGCTTATACGAGGTGGAGTGAACCCAAACTTCGTGTTACAGCTCTCTTTTGTTAGAAATGGGTGAGATTTACCCAAGTGTTAATAGGGTACAGGAGATGGATAAGGGTATTGCTAATATGAGGTGACCAAAAACTCACTCAGTCCTTTTACACAGATATTATATTCAGCCTACCTCTACTGAGACCCTAGAAAGATGAAGCAGAAATTCCTGAGTGCTTTTCCTCTTTGAAACATGTATTCTCTCATACAAGTCTAATAAAGGAGATTACCTCCAACACTGAGTCAGCTTCTATTTCTTATTTTTTTCCATTTCCTAAATAGACTAATAGGATTATCAGTGCTAAATCCTGAAATTCATATTCAAAAGCAACACCAGCCAAACCTTTGCCATGGGGACCAGAGTAGAAGGTGAAACCCTGAAGGGTTTTTCTGTGGTCCTTCAGAAACTGTTAAAATGCAGTCAATAAACTCATCCAGTAGAGACTAAGAAGGAAAAGGCCTCTGAGAATCCGGAAGGTCTCGTTGCTCTCAAAATAAGACAGAACAGATTCCTGTGTGGAAAATCTTAATTAGTTACCAAACCACTTCATCCGAGGCGTGCTGGATTCCTGCACTCACATCCTCATTTGGTAAGAAGTGCTCTAAAGCTCCTGTGCTCTGTGTCCTCAGCCTGCTCCTGTCACTCCAACAGGGCCCTTTTTCTCCTCCAAGTCACGTCACTGCGCAGGTCCCCTTCTCTTCGTGCTGTCACAGCTCTTCTGTCCACCCCTGAGCACGCCAGGCCACTTCAGCTGGAAGCTGTCTCCCTCCCTGCGCTCTCCTGAGAGTCTCCTGTCACCTCTGTGATTTCTGTCCCCGCGTTCAGCACTGCAGTGCCCAAGAGCGGCAGCTCCAAGGAAAGTCTGATCCAGCCCCGCACCGGGACCAAAGAGCTTCCTCCAGCCCCAAGGTGCAGACCAACAAAGAGATGGAATGTGGTGTAAAAGGGGACCCTGGGAAGAAAGGAGCTGCCAGATGGGTTGCCACTGAGCACACGTAAACTGATTTTTGTAGGAAAATAACTATGCTCACATTTGGGTTTATTACATATACCTCATAGGCAGGCAAGTTTCCTTTGAGTCTTTTTTTTGTTTTCTAGCACCTGGACATCCCAGATTTGCTTCTCACACATGAATACCCCAAATAGACTGATTTAAAACAAAAAAAAAACCTGCAGCACAATATGCTTTTCTCCAGTGCATTCCTCAGAACTGCCAGGAACAAACTTGCAGAAAATAGGATGAGTCTCTGGCAGACCTGCAGCCCAAAAGACTTCAGCCTCTCAGTTTAGCAGTTACAAGCTTCTCTAATTCGAGGTTATGTGCATTATTAATCAGAAATCATGCAAACAACTCCAAGAAATACATTTCTGATGCCCAACATAACAAATAGAGCAAACTATTTAAGCAGGAAAGACAAATTGAAGTGAAGTTAGCAGATCTTGCCCTTACAAGCAGCAAATCAATCTGGTTTACTTTAGTGGGCTCTACCATTACAAACGAGGGAGGAATCACCTGAAGTTTTTCAAGCTTTATTTTCAGCCTTCTGCCTCTTCTTGGCTGGCTGCCTGGCAGAGGCTGCATCTCTGAAACAGCCTCCCTGATGCATTGTTTCCTGAAAACAAGGAATTCCAAGAGGCAAGCGTAATTATTCTCATTGTTGGGTTCTGGAAACAAATGGCAGGAGACATAAATTACGAGAAGACCTCTAAGTCTGTGTCTGATGAGGAATAATGAACTGCTGGAAAGACAGAGAAAAATTGAACTGCGAAGTCATGTAACATTTTACACATTAATAACATAATCAAACTTTCTAAGTTGACCATTTTTTACTCATTTTTTTTAGAAAGGGATCAGAGTGTTTTGCCTTAGGACTTTTTTTTTTCCTGGACCATTTCATTACTGTCATAACCAGGTGAATGTAGGATAACAGTCAGTTTTACTAATTGACTTACTTAGCCTTAAAGCACCTAAACCATTTTTCAGCTCTGTCCTGCAGAAAGTCCAACAGTCACAGCTGAAAAGAGTTCATTATCACTTTTTTTTTAGAGTATGTGTGAGTTTTAAGCAGCATTTTGGGTTTATCATTACCACAAACGCTCAAAAGTCTAAATATACCCTGGTACATCCTGAACTAGAGGTTCGTTCTGTAGAACGCAATTCCATTCCACCTTTCTCTGGTGTTTCAGAGATCTCCAGAGGTCCAGAAGGATGACAACAAGACCTTATTTTGCAAAGCTGATAGATGCAAACCTCTCTTTGGTGCATCAGGTTTTCCCCATGGCTCAGAAGCCAAGAATATTTCAGTGCCTGTGGACTACTTTGCTGGTGACGTCTTCATTTGTCATGCACGTTTGTCTTTACATGCATGAGCTGAGAAACTTCAACCTTTCTAAGAATTTTGGAAAAAAAGAGCTCAGTTTTGTTTGGGTTTTTTGGCTGATTTTGGGGGTTTTTTGGTTGTTTTGTTTTGTTGTGGGTTTTTTTATGGTTTTGGTTGGTTTTGGTTTTTTAATTAGAAAGAAATAGGATACAAATAAGTTATTTTGATCCAGGTCACTGGGAAGAGTGTAACAATTTTTTCCAGTGTTTGTTACTATTTTGGATTTTAAAAAAAAAACTAAAAAAACTTTAAAAAAAGCAAAATTCATAAACAAAGTACCATTTCGAGACCAAAAAGCTAAAAATGAAAATAAAGAGCTCATTGTCAGGTTGCAAATAATCTTTTATCAAAACAAAGCCAGGTTTTAAAAAAAAATCTACATTTAATCCTACTAATTACATGTCCCTAGGTTGTCCCTTTAAATTCTCCTTCATCCCAGAATCACTCAGGCACGTGGTTCATGCTCAGCCTCAGCATTTCAGATTGGATTTACTACAGCAGCATATCCAAACTAGAATCCAGAAATGTACTGGCCCAGGAAGAGAGCAAAGGAAGGAAGCTCTCTGCCCAGCTGGCAGTCACTGAGTTGAGGACCCCAGGTTAAGGAAACTGCAGATTTTCACAGATTATGACAAAATTTGCCAGTCTTCAGAGGCTCTGCCAGGGTCAGCACCAGGGTCATAAAGAAAGGTGGACCAAAAAAAGCAGCAGGTTATAAAGACAGGTTGCAGGAACTAATTTTGCTCTGCGTGAGCTCCTTTACTTCTTGAACTTTCCAGTTCAACAGCTATTGCCTAGGCTTCCATGAGGATTCTCTGTCCCATGTCCTCCACTTCCAAGTAAATATTGTGGAGTCTAAGCACTTCTGAGAAGTCTTAACCAAGCTGAGGGGTTTCCTGAACATTCAGTAACAAGCTGTTGCTACTGTTCTTACTATTAACAATAAATGAATAGTCCACCAGTTCTGGGCAAGTGGGCTGCAGCCCCACATTTATATCTGGGCAATCTCAGCAGTGCCAGCTCTCAATGTGCTGTTTTTAAAGCGCTGTTATAGTTCACTGCATGTTTAATTTTTCATAGTTTGTGAATTTATAACCATTTCTGTTTGTGGTGTAGGAAGGTCTGGAATCGGGAGGTCGATATTGGATCATTTTAAGGTCTAACCCACAGATTATTTCTTCCCCTGTGCCAGCTGGAGAACAGAGCTGAGGAAGCCTGCAGAACTTTCTGAGGAGAAATAACACTTTTGTGAGAGTGGTCGATGCATTTAGCAAGAGCTCTGCAGGTTGCCTCAGACGTGGGGCAGGAGCTCAAATGGCAGCTCCCCGGACAGCAATGAGCTACACCAGGCCAGAAATACTCAAACAGAAGGTGATAAACCATCAGAACAAATGTAATACCAAATATACTGATGGTGCTGTAGCACCAGGGTGTTCATGGCCCTTCCCTTAACCCCTGCTCTGTGCTGCCCTTTGAGACTGTGGGGTCTGGGCAAGCCTTACTTGGAGCCACTCGGACCTGCAGCCATTTCTGCCTCCCATTCCTTGGCTCCTACTCCTTTCCACAAAGGAGGGACAGTGGCTTCTGCACAGCCCCTCTGCTCCAGCACTGGGACAAGCACAAAACAAGGTGCATTTTGCATCTCTGCCCTTTGATTTGTCACACACCACTGTGTTAGAGAAAAAGGGATCATAAAACCATGGAATGGTTTGGGTTGGATGGAAGCTTAAAGCTCATCCAGTTCTATCCCCACTGCCGTGGGCAGGGACACCTTCCACTATCCCAGGTTGCTCCAAGCCCCAGTGTCCAACCTGGCCTTGGACACCTCCAGGGATCCAGGGGCAGCCACAGCTCCTCCAGGCAACCTTTTCCAGAGCCTTACTACCCTCCCAGGGAATTCCTTCCTAACATCTAATTTAAACCTACTCTCTGTCAGTTTGAAGCCATTCCCTCTTGTCCTGTCACTGAGTGGTCTTGTAAAAAGTCTCTCTCCATCTTTCTTGGAAGGCCCCTATGAGGTCACCCTGAAGCTTCTCTTCTCCAGGCTGAGCAATCCCAATTGTCCCAGTCTTTCCTCATAGGAAGCAGCTCCATCCCACTGATCATGTTGGCTCTACAACACCTTACATGTTCAACTGCAGCCAGAGGGTGAAATCATCATTCAGAAAACTCACTGCACAGACAGTGAGCACAGAAGACACCCCCACCTACAGATCCTCTACCCAAAATAAAGGGATGGATGGTGATAAGGATTTGCACCTACATCCCCAAGCACAGAGTCTTCAGCCACACGATTCATTCTGCATGAGCTCTACACACAGGGCACACACTCCATCCTTTAAAAAGTCCCAGAAGTGTCCCTGCCCTCCCTTTGGCACAGGGGACATTTCAGAGCCCCAGGAACACGACTGGAATACCTCTCCTGGGTGGCACATTTCTCATCCCATGGGCCAGCTCTTTTATTCGTGGCCTTTGAAGACAAACAGAGCCAAACCCTGGCAGACACAAAACAGAGCCAGACCTCGTGGCCTCTGCTGCCACTTGATTGTTTACATTTCTGTCTCGTACAAGCAGTATTTCACTGGATTAGACCCAAAATATGAAAAAGCTGATTGCAAGACAACCACAGAGAGAGAAGACCTTTTCCCAGTCAGGTTCAGGAAGACCAAAACCTCCCCTCTCCTAGGGCTACTGGATCCTGTGAATTAACCCTTTGCACACCGCAGGTCCAGCTGGGTTTCCTTCCGGAGCAGTGTGGAATTAGCAGCAAGGAACAATCACTCTTCTTAAAACCAAAGTATTGATTATGCTAAGAGCAAGAACACAGAAAGCAGACAAAGCAATTTTAGGACAGAAGTCTTTGTGTCCATCTGCCCTTATCATTGTGTAAGGATAGCTCAGGTCAGCCTGACTCCTTCAGAAGCTCAGCAGAGAGGCGCTTCGATCTGAGCAGTCCCCTAATAGCTTCCTCTTCGGGAAGGAGAGGATCTCTTTTTAGCCACACACAGTTCCTCTGCTCAGATCAGCTCCAGCACTTCCTCTGCATCTTCAGATGCCTTCTCTGTTGCTGCTTGTTTTCTCAGCAGGCCTGATCTAACATCTCCACAGAGCACCTGTCCCCTCTGACTGAGTTCAGACACCTTGTCCACAGCACAGAGCAGCTGCATTTTTATGATGCTCTGGATTCTGTAAATACTGGTGGGAGGTTGTGTTATAGAGACAAATGTTAATCCACTGTCAAGCGGCTCAAGGTTTAAAGCACCACGGCACCAGTGAATTAAATTAATGCAGAGTTGGCTTAAAGTCAAGATTTACCTGAGAATTTATGCATGGACAGCTGACTTTAAAAAATAAAAGACCTTTTCACAGAGGCTGATATTTAAAATTATTTTTATTATTATTTACTCGAAGAACACATATTTGGAATCACAAAAATAGGCAGAAACAAGATTCACCAAATATTGTCAAATACAAAGGGTACAGAACACTTAAACTTGTGTCTATTTCTGACATTTCATTTATTTTCTGTATGCGATACATAAAAAACCTAAATGTGCATGTTGACTGTGGCATTCATTGCATACAGATTACTTCCCCTCCGAGGAACATCTTGGATGTAGTTACATTTGGCTCTCTGGGAGGACTTTTTTTTATATCTATCTCCTTTCCCAAGCAGCTGTTCACATTGCTCTTCTAAGGCCCATTCCTGCCAGCATTCAGAAAGGGACTGGAACTTCTCACCTGTACGTGGCACAGCCTAATCCTTATCAGATGCTTAAATAAATAAAGGAGCAGAGGACACAAGGCAGAAACCCCACAACAGCCCCTGCTGGGATGATGCCATGGGAGAACAGGGAGGTTTCACACACGGCATCTCCAGTGCAGCAGCTGCCTGATGTGCATTTACTACGAGACTGATCCAGGGCTTTGGAAAACAGGATGAGAAGAACTTTTACCAAACAGTATGAAAAAAAAAAAGGACAAGTTTTCTCTTAAACACTTAAAGGCTATGGTATATCTTCTATGCTCTGAAAAGTATACACTCTTTGGACTGGAATTGCTTTAGCCAGGAGTGTGGTAACGTATCTTAGCAACAGCGGCAAGGGGGAAGACTTACTGTACTGTAAAAGAATTAAAACAAAATGCACATAGCTGCTGACTGTTCTAAATACATCCCTACCACTCTGAGGGGGTGTTCAATTATACTCCTGATTACTTTTCACATTCCCTTTTCCAGAGGGGCGGGGGCATTTCTCCACTTTTCAGCTCACCCGTGAAGAGCCCCAAGCATTTTAATTCCCCTTCAGCTTCAGCTGCGACTAGACAGGCCCCACAATGTAACCTGTCACTATCCCAGCTACGTTAGGAAAAGCCATTACTGTAGCACCCCGGAGATAACCTCTTTGTGTGAGCCTGGCTGCCACTCCCTCAGGTGTTCGGCTGCCATCAGCCCACGGCAGCATTCTCCCTCTGTCTGGAGCAGGTGAGACCAGACAGACCAGGGCTGCAATATTTCACATTCCCACTTGTCAGGCAAACAGAGAGCTCTGTGCAGCAGGGGAACTTTGCGCAATTTCACCTCTTACCAAGGTGTGTGGTTTCCCACAAGCACAACAACCTCCTGAGAGGAAGCTTCATTTACACCCTCTCCTCCATCCCCAGCCAGGCCAAGGTCCTTGCAGGCTTCCCACCTCCCCTACAGCACCTTCCTTCTTGCAGAGAGCTCCACCGGCCAGGACAGGGTCTGCTTCCCCCTCCTGCCATGGATGCAGGAAGAAAAGCATCCAGCTGCACCAGAAGCACTGAACTGATCCAAGGGAGGCCCTACAAACTGAGCGCAGGGGCTCCAGATTTGAGGTGGCAGAGCCAGAGTAATGAAAACATCAGTGAAAAAATGTGAAAACACCTATTTTCCTTCAGCAAGGGAAGGTGGGCTCCCACTTTCTTTTTAAGGATTATCCTTTTCAAGCAGCTCTGACAAATGGCTATGATTAACAGCCTCAGCCGAGTATCCTTCCCCCAAACAGGCTGCTCAGCCTTCCCAGGAATGAACACCACTACTGTGTACCTCTTAGTGAAACTTCATTTAATACCTGTGAAACACCTGGAAATCTTGCGGATGGTTACTCCAGCTCAAAGAAGGGAAGGAGGGAGCTCTTTCAGTTCACTCTGGCAGGGGAGGGATCTTAGTCCACGCAGTTCGGCACAGATTTACACACAGGGAGAGACCAGGTGGTTGCCTAGGACATCAGATTGATCAGGGGACACCGAGAGAACACATGACTTAAGCTGGATATTTTTCAACTTTATCTACTACCGAGGACTGGGGGAAGAGCCAGAAACAACTACAGAGTGACTCTGCTTAGACTTGCCCAGTGTTACATTTCAAGGCTTTTGGACTATCTGCTCCATCCAGCGATCCATCAGGCTCTGTCATTACTCCAGAGATGTCGAGACTAATTCCATCCTAAGTGTTCCCATCTTTCAAAAGGCCGCACTTGACTGCCGCTATTAATTCCGTGCATGATGAAGACATTTAAAGCCTCGCATGCTCTCTCAAGCAGACGCCTTGCGTGCCTCGCTCCTGCCGGTGCAGCAGATGAATTTCCACACGCACACACACACACGCCCGCTCCTCACACCAGCCGCCACCGTGTGAACTGGCACACGGGGACACGCTCCCGCATCCCCGAGTGACCCCGCATTCCCACTTCCACCTCCTCCTGCCCGACCACAGCCTCTGCTCCCGCGGGGTCGTGATGGCAGCGGCTCCCCACGGAGGCTGCTGGAGCCCGGAGCCCCGGTCACCACAGCGGGAGGGGATCGGAGCCGCGGGATGCGACCGGAGCCGCGGGTCCCCGCTCCGCCGCTCTCCCTTTAAGGCTTTCGGAAACTTTTCTCCCCACCGTGCCGTCACGCTCCGATAGCGGGGCTGCCGGCAGGGCTGAGCCGAGCCGGGAAGTTTCTCCCGTGGGCGCTGGGTCGGAGCAACTTTCCCGCACGGCCCCCGGGCAGCCGGAGCGCTCCGAGCTCCGGGGGCCGTGCGGGAGGAACGCGAGGAGGAGCTCGCTTCGGGGGAGGGGGAGATGGAGCCGGGGCGTGGGTAAGCCGCTCCCTTCTTCTTCCTCCTCCTCCTCCACCTCCTCCTCCTCCNCACCCTCAACTTTTTAGCCATGGTGGAGAACCTTCAGGGCGACTCCGGCCGCGGCTACTACCTGGAGATGCTGATCGGGACCCCGCCGCAGGCGGTAGGAGCGGGCCGGGGGCTGCGGGCTGGGGGCGCTGGGAGGGGAGGGGGCCAAACTTGTCCTGGGTGGGAGCAGCTCTGCCGGCCCCCGGTTCCAACGCAACTTTGTCGCGGTGCTCGGCGCTGGCGCCTCCTCCTTCCCCTTTCTCCCCCTTCCCGGGAGCCGGGGCCGGTGCCCGGCGCGGGGGAGCGGCGGCGGCGGCGGCAGCGACTTTCCGCGGGCCGGCAGCGAGGGAGGAAAGGAGAGAAGCAGCCCCCGGCTGCCCTGTCCTGCCCCGGCCCGGGCACTGCTCGGGAAATCTGCGGATCTGGTCCCCAGGCTTTTTGTTAGGCTGTGTCGCGGCGTTTGGATCCGAAGCGAGTTGCTCTGCCAGTCGAACTGACCGTGTTTTAGAGACAGAGGGTGCTTTTTTTATTATTCTTTGCCTTTTTAAGCTGCTCTGCGTCGTGATTGGGTGCTTTGGTAGATCTTCCCGGTGCTCCCGGGAGAATCACTCGGCATCTTCCTGCCAAACTAAGTGATGGCTGGGCACAACCAGCCCCTTCTGTCGGGAATCCATGTGCTGCTCATTAACAGGGCAAAGAACACGTGTGTTCTGAATATTGTTTTCAGATAGACCGTGTTGCCTTGAATCTTCCCTCTCTGCCTCCACCAGTGTGGCTGAAGTTTGTTTCGGGTTTTGTTTTTTNGCTGCTCCAGTCTGGCAGCCAGGCGGCCGCTGCCTCCGGCCGGAGCCGCCGCACTTGGGAAGCGACTCCCGGCCCCGCGCTGCCGCCGGGATGGGGACGCCGCTGGCGGCTCCCGGGTTGCTGCTCCTCCTGGCCGGCACCGCGGGGCTCTGCCGGGCGCTCTTCTCCCTCCCGCTCCGCGTGTCCCACC
>VZTH01011510.1:177290-195723 GCA_013397815.1 Aleadryas rufinucha
TTTTTTTTTTTTTTGCCGTGTAGTTGCTCTCTCATCTGTGTCATGAGATCCCAGGAGGAGCGGTGCTGGGCTGCTGGTGGGGATGACTAGTCAGCTGAGTGGGGATTAATTTCCTGAGAGCCCTCGGGGCTTTCCTTCAGAACTTTGTGTTTGCTTCAGGAGTTTAGGTCCTTACGTTCCCAGTGTAGACAGAAAAAAAAAAAAAATCTTTATTCTTCTGCTTAACTCCCCTACGTAATAAAAAGCCAATGAATGCCAAAATGCGCAGCCAATAGGGAGTGTTCAGCCGTCACTGCATTTTTGGACGTCTGTGAGCTCTTTCTTTTTTTGCCCCTCGAATGTAAGAGGATTGGCCACATCATCTCTCTAATCAAAAGGTATCACGCTAGGATCAATACATGCATTGAGAAAGGCTGGCATTATTTTATAATCAATAAATAGAGTTAAAAAAAAAAAAATCTAACAAGGTCTGATGTATCAAGGTGTGGCCCAGTAGCCACAGAGGCCATGAAATAATTTTTCCTCCGTGTTGAGTGATGCATATTTGAGTAGTTCTGTTAGTGTGGCGTGGTGTGTGCTTCATAACTCCAGGGAACATTCAAACATTCAATATTGGCTTCTGCCAGAATAGAGGTACCAGATTTGATTGGACTAATCACCCAATTCAGCACGTCTTCAATGAAAAAAAATAATTTCTGGTAGAAAAAGTGGCTATCAAGCATATTATCTCCTTACATGTCTAGGGGGATTCTGAAATTGAAAGAAATGGAGAAGGAAAAATGTGACAGACCTTTAATAATATGACTGGAGGTCTAAGAGGGAGAAATGTGCTGCCCTCAGTACACCCGGAGGCTTCACTTATGCTTAACAGCTCGTATCACTTGTATTACAGGTGATGTAAGGTTTCAGCTAAACTTGCCTCTGATTTTTATTTTTTCCACACGAAAAAAACCCATACTTTGAATCTGGTTGCACAGCTTTTACTGTTTTGAACTAGTTCTGACTTCTTGCAAAGTTAATTATTTTAAAGACCACCACTGGTTTGACACATGTGCGGTTTTATTCACAAGTAGACCCACCGAGGTTGTAAGTAAGGTTATAAATGCTTCTGTTTCCCAAATCAGATCTTGGTGTGTAATGACTCAGTGGAGTGCAGTTAGAATTTATTCTGTACTTCTGATGAGGATGAATTTGTTCTCTCGTTCCCTGCCTGAAACCAGAAGACTTAAAAGATCACAGATGTACTTGGTGTTTTTCTGCTTTGCAATGAGTAGTATAAAGCTACAAAGCTGCTACTGTTGGTACTTGAATACTTCACATGCTGCTACTAAAATCAAGTGTCTGGGTAGTGCCAAGCGTTGGATTGTGTTAAGCTCCTTGGGCAAGTCGCTGCTGGAGTTGGGAGTGGGCTGTGCATGATCGTGTAGAAAAGGAAAATCTTTTCCTGATTCAAATGCTCCTCCCAACCTGACTTTGCTTCACGTCAGAAGCTGCGCTGTAAAATGATGCTTGGACACCTTCCTTTGCTCTTGCACCCCTCCAGCTTGGGACTTCCCAGCTCCCTGCCTCAGCCAGGCCTGCCCCAGGACTGCCAGCCCAGAGAGCAGGAACGCTGCCCTGACATTCTGCCAAGGAGGAAGGAGGATGCTGGCAGGGAAGAGCGGCGGAGCAGCGCGGCTGCGCTTCCGCGCTCTCGGAGCAGAAAGGCGGATGGCACAGCTGCTGCTCTGGATGGGAGCAGACAGGGGATGGGGAAATGCACACAGGGCAGTGGTGGACCTCTGGAAATAGCAGGCTGTGGGAAGAGGCGCCAGGTTTGATGTGGTGGTTACATCAGTGTTGGTGCCCGGTGATTTTGGGAGCGTGTGCGTCAAGTGTTGGAAGCTGCTGTGCCAGAATGGGGAATGAACATTTGTGAAAGGCTTCAGCACCACAGGGCTTGCTTTGCTGCTCAACTGCATTTTTAGAAATTTTCCTTTTTTAATTTCTGTTCTTGGAAGGAAGCTACTATGACAGAATTTCGTTTTTCAGGTCATTTAAGGCATGCTTTTTGGCTTTCGTTCCAATTCTGATTTGTCATATAGCAGATAAACACAGCACAGAACTGCGATTCACAATGGCAGTTCTGAAACACTTGTTCTGACGGTACAAAAATAGAGCAGCTGTGTGAAGTCAAAATTTATTTTATTTCCAAGACAGGAAACTTCAGTGCAGTCAATCCAGTTTTGCAAAGTGTTTGCAGCCAAAGTGTTTCTGATCATTTCCAGTTTTATGATACAGTATCCTTCCTAATCCTATCACATCTCCAGGCCAGCTACCAGGTCGGTGTCAAATGTCATTACTCCCATTAATTCTTATTCATTCACATGTAGACCTACTTAAGAACTATGTGAAAGGTGAAAACGATCTATTGTATTGAAGGGTGTGATGTATTTGTCCCTTATTTCATGGATGTATTATGTATCCTACTTCTGATGGATTATGTGCTTTATACCTGTCTGTATAGGTGCACTTCTTCCAATTCCAGATTTAAATAAGACATGGCAAGAGCCCAATATGAATTGTGTGCAGTGTTCTTAGTTATTTCTTTAAATAATCCAATGGAGTTCCTGTGCTCTATCTTTTATTATTTTGCCTACCCTGAGATTATAAGCGCTGTGAGAAACTGAATCAAAGATCATTTAGGGTTTTTTGCTATCTTCACTGCAGTTTTCTCCCTATTAATTTTGTTTCTCCTACAAGCTTTTGACCAAAAGAATAGTCAAACTCTTAAAAAACCTCATGTTTTTCACAGCTTTCTTGAAGTCCATCTGGACTGCATTAAATGTTTGCAGGGACAGTACCATTGCCTCATCTTGCCTCTTGTGTGAGGTGGTGGTAGTCCTGCTGATCCCACTGCATTTCCGAGCTGTGTTTTTATTGAGATCAGGTAAATGTTATTCCCTCAGTGTCTCTGTGAAAGAGTGGCCGGGCGTGTGGCCCCTGAGAGCTCCAGTCTGTTTAATGACAGAAACATCCAACTTGTGCTCTGAATGCCACTGCTTCTTCCTTTCGGTGTCAGTTTCTCATTCTGTGCATGAAGAGGCTTTTCTATCTGCTGTTTGTCCTAATGGCAGTTTGTTCTGTGCACGGGGTGAGCAAAAACCCCTTCTGTAAACTTGCTCCCAGGTTTTAAGGTCAGCGTGGATGTTGGGTCTAACGGCCTCCGCTGCGAAACACGAACTTCGGTTCCCACATAATTGGTGGGAGGTTATCTCCCCTTCCATTTCTTCCAGCTATTAAAGAAAGGAATGATAAAGAAGGATATGTGTTAAATACCTCTAGTGTGTCACGGACTCAGAATTTATGGCTTCATGTTCTGAAGGTGATGTACACACACATTAACAAGTTCTGAACTTGCAGCCATTATTCCTTAATTGGTGGTAGCTCTCATTCCCTGAGTGTTGGAAGGAATGAAGATGTTGAGGAGAGGTTCAGCTGCTCTTGTAATCTGATTTCTGGTGCTGTGCTATTCCCCAGCAAGCTCAGCTCTGCTTTCTTAGTTTTGCTGAAAAGGGGCTCACTGTCTTTCTAGATACAAGAAGTTAAAAATGTGATCTTTCTTGGTTCAAATATTAGAAGGCAGGTTCCATGTCATATCTCTCTTTCTTTCTGTCTTTTTTTTTTTATTTTATTCAGTGATTACTAGGGCCTTTCGTGTTTATTTATGATTTCTTTATGAAAGCTGAAAAAACAAAGGGTTGAGAAGCAAAGACGAGTTCTACGGTGCATTGGAGTGTTTTGAGGTGGCAGCGTCAAAATCCCTCCAGATCTGTCTCATGGCAATGCTATTGAAATGCAAAATATTCCTGTTGTTAAATGATGAGTTGAGTAGATTTTGGTGGTTGTTGCTGTTGGATACCTGCAAAATAAAAAAGGACAAAGGACCTGGCAGTCGTAATTCAGGACTAATTCAGTGAACAGCTGCGGCCTAGAGGGCTGTGATGTATTTTTGACCCAAGACAAAGCAAACAGACATACCAGGTTTGGGTTGATAGAAAAGTCCCTGCCTTTACAAATGAGCATTCCAGCACCTCCTTCCATCCAAAATTAGCCCTGGCAAAAGGAACTGCGTGGAGGGAGTAGAGCCTGTACTACAGAAATGACCCAAAATACGAGTGCTAATTACACTGAATGGAAGAGGCTCACCGTGGTCATTCCTCAGGATGTGCTCTCCTCTCAGAGTTAGGGATTAAAGCCCTACTAACTGCTCCTTTAAAGGTGCTTTCTCCTCTTCGGAGAAGCAGTGGAAGCTTTATTATCCAGGGTCTCTGGTCATGGCAATCCTGAATTTGAATTCAGCAGATCCTGCTGGGTTGGGGCAGAAGAGCTGTTGTGAGGAGCAGGGATGGTGGGAATAGGTGTCAGGCTCACATTTTTTACCACTTTTTGCATTTCATTCCTTATCAAGGCAAAAACATCAGTTAAATCTGGAAAGAGGAAAGTAGAGGGCGAGCAAATAACTGTTTTGCCTGATTAAAGTGTAAATTAGTTGGGATTTGGAGTAGAAATGAGATGAAAATGAACCAGTGGACGAAAGAAAGCCCATGTGTAATTTCCATGTGTTTGGTTCATTTGGATTATTAAGGAAGAAATCTTTCTCTTCTTGTTGTTTTTGGGTTTTTGTTTTGTTTTTTCTTCCTTTTTCTCCCCTTCTCTAACTAGAGGACTGTGAGCTCTAGGGACAGCATCTGGCAAGACAGATTTAAAAGCTACTACACCTTGCAGGGGTCTTCATTTTCTTGAAGAGCACTTATGCCTTTGAGTATGTGAGGACACGTTAGCTATTACATTGCCTCCACATATTATTATCTTCGAAATTTTCTCACTCAGTGTAAGTGAGGCGAGTCTGACCTGAAATGTTGTCTGGTCATTGTCAAGTACAGCTCTGTTTGAAAAAGGAAGCTGGCACAATGGCTTGCACATGTGCCTCTCCAGTACGAGTCGGACAGACCTCGCTCCCTTTTCCTACTGGCTGTAAAATACAGATTTAATCGTACAAACAACTTGTGTAAATAAGTGAAGGAATTTGTTGCTTCTATTTCAGCATAGATTAGGGCCTGAGATCAAATCTTCAAAGTAAAGGAGGCGGCGCTCAGCTGCCTTAAAAAAGGAAGTGTTTTTTCCTGCCATTCACGGGCCTGTCCCATGTCTTGGTGCTTTTCAGCCTGGGTTTGCTCTGTAGATCCAAGCTCATGAAGCAAACACAGAACTTGTTCTAAGGTCACTTTTACACCTGAATTTGTATCCATTAGCTCAGTGCCTTTCAAAGCACTTAAAGTAGCCCAGGACTAGATAGATCTTATTCTCCTTTCTGCACGTGCCTCCATCACGGCCCGCCGCGCGACTGGATCGCGGCGCTAAGGAACTGCGCTGGCAGGATCCATCCCACTCGGGCTGGCTGCAGCCTAGTTGAGAGGAGAACCTCAGCAAGAGCAATCCACTGTGCTTTTCCCTTGACTTGCAGCACTCAGGGAGCTCCTCTACCACTGGCAGCACCTGAGGGAGATGGAGTCCACACCAACCCCGTGATTTTTGCTGCCGTAGCACCTGCGTGCGCTGCACGGTGAAAGATGCAGCAGCCTGGGATCCCCTGAGAGCCTCACCAAGGAGCTCTGCAGACTTCTCCCCCTCAGGATGGAAGTTTGCCCACAGAAGCTGCTGCTGCCCACAGGCCCAGCCTGTTCAGCAGCCTTGCTCCAGGCGTGGCTGTCCAATGGACTTTCCGGCCGTGCACGTCCGAGAGCAGCCACGTAGCAAAGTCAGCCCTGGAGCCTTCAGAAAGCCTCGGGCCAGAGTCAATGTTTGCTCCCTCTTTTGCCAAAGGCTGATAAAACAGCACCTTTTTTCCCCTGTTCTCTCTTCTCCCTCAGAGTTCTTCCCCCATCCTTCATTTTGCCTGTCTTTCCTACTGCTCTCGCTGCCTTTTTATGTCTAAGGGTATTTTAGGGGGAGGGCAGCAGGAGACAAATCTTCTAGACTTTCATTTTGGTTTTTTTTGAGTCCTTCTCAGATAAAACCTGTGGGGTATCATGGGGGGAATTTGAGGAAAACAAGCTAGGTAGGAGAAAAATATCGTATTTGAGTGAAAATTACAACTCACTGAATACAATTAATGTGTCATAATTAGGCTCTTTTGAAGGGAATCTGTTAAGACAGTAATTGCACTCTGCAATCCTTTTTTCCCCTCACTGCTGCTTACTAATAATTTGATATTGTGAAAAACAAATTACTTGTAGATTTTGTCCTCTTTGCTCAGCTTGCAAGCATTAAAATTAGTTGATTTTATTTAGCTTTATGGTTGGCTTATTTTTGTACCTATTTACTAGCAAAAACTGCTGTTAAGCTACACTGCGTGTGTTCAGGGAAAATGCTGGTCTCACATCCTAGTCTGGCCTTATTTTGAAAGAGGAAAGGTATTAATGCTGCAGTAACACTTGGTAAACTTCTCCTCCCTAAATACAGAGAGGAATCCACCCTGAGGGATCCAAAACTCCAAAACTGGCATTTTTTCTTTAAAGGAAAAGACATGACAACTCAAGAACTGAGAGTCACCTTTCCACTTGAGGGAAGGATTAAAGGCCAGCTCCTGCCATTTGACAGGGGAAAAATAATTGGATGCTTTTGGCAGCCGTCTCTCAGATAATTCCTTGATACTTGTGACTGGATCTGCCTGTGAGAGTGGCTCTCAGAAGAACACCTTGGAGCCCACCTGATGCTCAGGCTCAGGTCAAGGTCAGATGTGAGAATTTTCTCACCACCCAGGCTCTTTCCGCTTCCTACTTTGCTGCCGTAAGAAGCTTCACACCAGAGAAGGATCAGGATTTGGGGCTTCTACAGGAACAAAAGGCTTACCTGCTTTGTCATCATATGTAAGCTTGGGTCCTGCATGTGCCAAATTGAAAATTTTACTGTGGTGTTCAGGAAGAAAAGAATTTGAAGAATGCCATTGGCAGCAATAGTTTTCACATAGAAAATAAAATACTGGGGTGTCTTGTTTCGACTGCGGGATTTGGATCTGTGTTCAAAATTGTGACTTCGTGAAATCTCAAGGGAGGTTTTTTCCTCACTTTTTTTTTTTTTTTCTGTGCAAATGGAAGCTTTACTTCCAAAATTCCACTATGATACCTGCTGATACAGAAACCTTGAGTGTCGGTGTTTGCAGTATAAGGAATTAACAGTTGTGGCATTTTTTCAAGGCCAGGTTGGAGCAACCTGCTCTAGTGGAAGGTTCTCTGCCCATGGCAAGGGGCTGGAACGAGGTGATTTTTAAGGTCCCTCCCAACCCAAACCATTCCATGATTCTCTGATTCAAGCCAGAGCACACTACACCAACTTGGAAGCTCTGCTGGGCAATATTACTGTTCTGCTTAAGCATGGTTTGGAAAGGCTGTGCTTTTATTCACTGTGCTGACTGGTAGATGTCTGCTACAAAAAAGAGTGAGGTGTGAGGCATGTCAGAAAATGATTCATCAATCCTACCTTTTCTGTGACTAAAGAGATTTTTATTTAATTCATTCATTTTTTCTTCTCAGTGACTCTCAGGTTGCAAATAAGACAGAGGAGTTCAAAGGTGGTCACACTTCCCAAAAGTCTGGGAGCTGCTGGAGCAATATAACATCTGATGCAGTCACAGTGCTTCAGTTTAACTGTCAGAGGATAATCTTCTCATTACTTCTCAGAGGCAAAGTCCTTCAGGGAATAACACAAACATTTCACATCATCCAAAGTGCCAGATTTTTGCATTTGAACCGCTGAGATACATAATGTGGGGGATGGGGAAAGTTCACAGAATTGCTCAGGAGCTGTGGTTATGAACTCTGGTGCGCGCTACATGTTCCAGCTAAAATTAACTTTTATTTGCACTCTGCTGAGCCTTCAGGTTAACCTTGAATGACTTTTGGTCACTGGCAAGTGACCAGATGCCAGTGGTACTACCTGCAGCTTTTTGTCCAAGTTTGGGAGCTTTTTCTCCGTGGCAGGTGTGCACAACAACGTTTGCTGCTGCCAGTGGGCAAAATTTCACCATACCAGTGCCCTGGGCGCCATCAGTTCCAGTGGTATGAATAGAATGGTTTGGGTTGAAAAGGACCTTCAGGATCATCCAATTCCAACCCCTATCACACATCCACCATCACACAGTGAGATGCAACCCCTGGGCAAAGCAGAAGGTAGCTCAGCCCTGCACACAGGTTGCTGTGCTGGGGAATGGGTTGTACGAAGCTGTCTGATGTGTGCTGTTACGGTGTGTCCTGTCAGACTTTATCAACCCGAGAGCACAACAAAGTCTTTTAACTTCCTGCCCTACAAACTCAATCTGGTATCTGGAAATGAAGCTGTGTTCCTGCATGCCTCTTGTGTTCTCCTGTGTAATCAAGATTTTTATAGTGGAACTTGGTTAACAATTGTAATGATGTATGAGCCACGGGCGAAGCTGGTTCATTTCCCAGAGCTGCTGCCTCTCCAGTATTAGCCAGGGGAAAGAGTAAAGTATGAATGTTTGAGAAGGAGAGAGAGAAATAAACGACTCCAATAGCGGGGGAAGAACAGTGCTGCTTTTAAAAAAGAGAATTTTTTTTTTAAAAGCATATCTTACTTCACTTGAGAATCAAAACTGCCTTTTAAATTGTCCTGCCAAATTTTTAAGTAAAAATGTTAGAACAAATATGAATATAAAACATGGTTCTTATTTTTAATTAATCAAACACATCATTATGACATTGCTTAACAGGGATTTTTTTCTTTTTTTAATTTTTTTCCCCAATCAAATAGTCCTTCCTGCTAATATGGAGCATAAAACTGTTTTCTGTTTGTGCCTTTGAACTCCCTTGTATAATTCCAAGGAACACCCATGATGACAATCAAATTCTGTTTGGCAATATCCTAAATAGGTCAGGTGCACTGGGGAGCAAAAGCCTTCCGTCTGTTGTATTCCCCTTATTAATTGCCAGGGAAATAAAACCACTGGAGTTGCATCACCGTGTTTGTGCTCTGAGACCTGGGACTGCCTGTGCACATTCCTGTGGCCACCGAAGATGGCACAGAGCAGTGGGAAGCTGCCTGCCCCTACACCTTTTCCCCAGAGGGGTTGGCACAACGTTTTTAACAGGAAACACAATCAGAATAACCAAATTCCAGTCCTTGTGCCTGACATAGATGAACCTTGTGGGTTTCGTCCTGATCTTTCCCTCCTTCCCTTCCCTCACAGGCACTGGCAGATCCAGTCATGTCCCTTCACCACCCTACCAGCCCAGTAGGTGTGTGAAAGTGTGGGATGGTGGCTGTTTCTGGGCAGAAAGGGAGGAAAGAGGTGGGAGCTGCTATGACAGGTGAGGAAGAGGTGGTTCAAGGTAGTTCTGAGGGTGGGATCGGCCTTTTCAGCTCCTCAGGCTGACACAACCCAGATCTCGTGTGAAATAAAATCTGGCAGCGCTGCAGCTCAGTCCTGAAGAACGAGTCATGGCATTTTTGTGGCAGAGGTCATGCCTTGGAATACAGGCAGTTCATAGCTGGCTTTCCAAGGTGTGTTCTTATTTATTTACCTCTCCATACCCAACTATCCCAGCTAATCCAGGGATATCACTGCGTGAACGTGGGATTGCCTGCATTTTCCTGGCCTCCAGGAGGGACAGGCTGCTTTCAGAGCCATGAGCTTGCCTTAAGCAGCAAGGTTACTGTTCCCATGGAATCGTATCCACTGCCTTTCACGTTTTGGGGAGGCTGGTTGCTTCGCTGTTGTGGTGTGTGGATAGAGGAAACCCAGGAAAACCTGTGCTTTTGGGTTTGTTACAGCGTTTTAGGGGAACAGACTGGAAAACGTCTCTGAGCATTCAGTGCCCTTGAAGAGAAGCACTGAAAAAACATAAGGAGGGCTTCCTGAAAGCAGGCAGTAAGTGCAGCTAGAAGGATGTTCTTTCTAATGAGTGGTGCCCCACGGTGTGGGTATGGAAGTGCTGCTGGGAAGAGCTCGTTCCGGGGAGAACGGATAGACTTGATGAGTCAGGAGTGTCCTGCTTTCACCTCTCCTCCTCACAGCTCTCCAGGCTTTCAAAAACCTTTGCTAACAAACACTCATCTCCAAAACTAACATCTTGACAGAGAGGAGGGGAAAAAAACCTGGAAGGAATCATGTCACTACAAGAGCGAGGTGATGGGGGGAGGAGAGGTAAGAGATCAGACCTGGCGTGCAGCCTTCTAAAAAATCTGATTTTTCTCACTGCTGTCCTGCAGTTTCATTTTCTTTCTATTTGCCTCAGAAATATAGCCTTTTTTCAAAGTTTTTGTCTGCCTTCAAATCATAGAATTATAGAATGGCCTGGTTTGGAAGAGAACTTGAATATCATCCAGTCCCACCCCCTGCCATGGGCAGGGACACCTTCCACTATCCCAGGTTCCTCCAAGCCCCATCCAACCTGACCTTGGACACTTCCAGGGATCCAGGGGCATCCAAAACTTCTCTGGGCAACCTGTGCCAGGGCCTCACACCCTCCCAGGGAAGAAGTTTTCCCTAATATCCCATCTAACCCTACTCTCTGTCAGTTTGAAGCCATTCCCCACGTTCTTGTAAATAGTCTCTCTAAAAAACAAAACAAAACAAAAAACACCTTCTTAAATATTGAAGGAGCAGCTTTGGCACTTGGTTTCACATCTCCAGTGCAGTTTGAAAGCCGGGATCTTACTTAAATTTGAGTTCGAAGTTCAGGTCTTTGGTGTGAGGGAGACCTTTAAATAGAGGTAGAAATAAAGGAGTGAGACTGAACCTCTCCTGAAGGGTTTCTGCCCGCTGCTGGAGGACAAAGGGACTGTGGTGCCTTTGGCAAAAGGGAGATTACCAAAAAAATAGCAGTGCTCAGGAGGCTAGGGGATTCCTCCTAGCCTAAGCTCAAGAACATCAGGAATGGGCTTCATTCCCCTGATTAATTTTGTTACTTCCAGATGGCACAGTAAACATGGGCAGTGACTCACCTACAGGGTGAGGAAGGTTTAAAGATTAGTCACTTCAAGCCTCCTCGAGTTTGCCTGGCATGTCTTGGCTCTGTACATATAAAAAACTGCTTTGGTCTTACTGCAGTTGGAGAGTTGTTGTTGATTTAGTTTCAAAACAAGCTTTTTTTTTTTTTTTTTTTTGGTAGTGTAGGACTTCTGAAGCTAGGTAGAGAAGAAGAGTTAAAAATGCCTTTTTGGTTGTTTTTTTTTAATTTGACAGCAGTTTCTCTGAGTCTAATGAGCGATAGAGGAAAAGAAAAGAATGACCTGACAAAATAAATTGGAAGCTAATTTTGGAGAGCAAAAGCCTCGGAAAATTGAAATTCTGAACTGTATGCAGCTTCTAACTGTAATCATTCACTGGGTATAATACATTAATGTAGGCTTACTGATTTCATTTCCTTAACTGAAAAAAAAACCCCACAAAAAAACCAAAGCAAAAACCCCTCCTTAATATTGTATTCTGAAAGGTAACATATTTGCATGATTTCTCCTTTTTTTTTTCTTTTAACTCACTTAAACAAGCCCAGCCTCTCAAATTCTTTGGCATGATGGTGCTTTTTAGAAGGGTCATGCCCTGAGCAGTGCTGGTGAACAGAACAGCCACAGCTGACACTGAACCTCAGGCAGTGCCGTGTTTACTGTGGAGCTGGAAGCTCTCCCTCTCCTCAGGTCCTCCTGCAGCATCCTTAGCTCCATCTCATGTGGCTGGCCATTGTCCCAAAGGGCTCAAGATCCTGCTGGACAGTGCCCAGCAGGTCTGCTCTGTGGTGGTTACACTCTGTGGTTTCCAAGTGAGAAAAGAGTTTTATGCTGAGGAGAAGACTGTGAAATGGGTGATGCCATTCACGAGCACATTTCCAAGAGTTAGGCTCTTTCTAGCTATGGAATTATTGAGCTAATCGCTGTCTCTCCTGCACCTGAAGTCACCCTGTTCTCCAGGGAGGGAGGGGTGAGCTCTGGATGAGGCTCTTGCTAATTTGGGACATGGCACAGGGCTTAGACATAGCCCGTCTCTAAACCAAGGCTGCGTGGGCACTGGGATTCCTCACGAGGCTTGCAGTTAAATGTGAGAGTTGCTCCCGGTGGCATTCGGCTTACAGCCTCCCTGTCTCGTCAGTGCTGTGCTGTAATTACCGGGAAATTGATTAATTTAGTGCCTTTACACCTACTAACAGGTGGAAACAGGCTTTTGGATTTAACAAGAGCTTTGTGTGCACTTAAGCGCAAATAGCTGATGTCTCATGCATTCATTCTTGAATTTCAGAGTGTTTGTGGGGGTTTTTTTAAATCCTCCATTTGTCTAGGCACTCATTATCTTTCCATTCAAGAACGTGTGCGGTATAAGCGCAGCAAATACACAGATTTTCCTCACTCAGATTTGGAAGCCCTTGAGGAACCTGCTGCTCTCAGTAAGCACTAACTCTGCTTGTGGTTGAGTGTTGGTGGCTGCCCTGGGGAAGGCTGATGAAGGCACCTCTTGCCTTCCATGCAGCCCCTTCCTTCTGAAAGGTTTGGCTCCCTGGGGGTCTCTGTGGCACCCCTACATCTGTTAAAAGACCACCACATTTTCCTTAGTCTCCTCAAGCCATTTAAAGCCTGTCAATGCTTATTTACAGGTGATTTTTTTTTTCTAGACCTCTACATTATTGTTGTTACTCTCTAATTAGTCCAGATTTTACTCAAAACCCAGTGCCTAGAGCAGGACTTCAGCTGCAGCTGGTTTATGTGAACCACAGGATTGCTTCACACACCTGGTTTTGCCTGCTCTAGGATGTGAGGTGGGAGAGAGACTCGTATCTGGGGGGAAAAAAACAGAAAAGAGGAAAAAAAGGTTAATCTTTTCTGAAAAGGCAATGAGACAAAATTGCTACGATTCACACAGCTCTAAGATAAGCAAGTAATGGCTCATGTTCAACAGCAAAGCATGTTCATATAGCATGAATAGGATGGATGTGTTGTATGATAAATCTAGACACAGCAAATAAATTTCAGCCTGAAAAATAAGATAGCACATGAGATGGCATGTGCAGAAAGAATGCTAATGTTTAGGGAACCGAGGGCATTGGCAGGAAGGAGAGCGTAGAAATGAAGAATAGATATTTTGTTTTGTTACCAGGATTGATTGGCTGACTATTTTTTTTGTCTTTAAACCATAATAGCCTTCCCTTATTGTCAAAATGATAATATATATAAAGCACTTCCTGTAATATTTTTCTTCAAAATGACTATTCATCAGTCCCGCAGTCAGATGCTCATATTTCAACTCACAATTTAGTTTAGCAAGTTTATACTTCAGAGCAATCTGTCATTTTAGCATTTGTGTTTTTTATACAAATCTCCACTACAGAAGCATGCAGTGCTCTTAAGCACGGATAGATTGGCTAATCCAGATAGTGCTTTGTAATCTCCTGGCAAATAAAGAGATTATTGCTTTTCAGGCAGGGGAAATAAAGTATTCCTCCCAGTCTGGCAGTGCAGATCGTGAAGAGATTGAGGGGGAAAACTCTTGGTCTTCTGCTGGGCCCAGTGAGGGTGTGAGAGTGTCTGGGAATAGATGTTTTAAGTGGCTGGGGAGGAGAGTGAGTGTGAAGGTGGTGAATGTAAAGGTAGGAAATGTAAATCCCAGGTCCTGGCACCAGCTGGGGATGGAGTGAGGGGAATGTCAGCAAAGGCCAGACACTCTCTGGAGAGCTTGGTCTGCCTCTTGTTCTCCTGTTAACTCCCCAGACTACAAACACAGCACAGTTTCTGTGACAAACTTCTGCTGCTGTGAGAGCAGGAGTTATCTTTGGTGATAAACTTGACCTTCTGGTTTGCCCATGTTTTTCATGCAGCAATAAATCACCTTCCTTTGCATCCCCGGAGCTGCAGCGAAATGTGGGCACCACCTGCTGAACAAACGTCATTAGAAAATTAATCTTTTTTTTTTTCCCCTTCCTCACAATGCCTCTCTTATCTTGGCTGCATGGCTGAGCCCTTCTTATGACCATGGGAGGGGTTTTTTTTGGAGGTAGGAGCAGATAGGTCTGTTTTCTCTGGTGAGGTGACCTCACTCAGGGCAACACTGGAAGTACTTCTTCTCCTGGACTTGGTGTAAAATGTGGGTCCGTGCCCTTCCTCCTCCTCCTCCTCCTCCTCCAAGGTGAAGTATAATTCCATCCAAGCTGCAGAGGCTCATTTGGCTTTGGGCTGAGATGTTCCTCCAGTGCAGGGACTGCTTGTGAGCAATGAGAAATGGGAGAGTCCATCCCTGCCCCAATGTTCACGGGCAGTGTGCCAGCCCAGCAAATTCACCTATTTTTGTTTTTCAGTCTTACCTTTTAAACCAAGTACATGTTATTCTGCAAGCAGAAATGTGTTTTTGTGGAGGCTTTTTAAGTTTATGTCTGACTTTGCAGTCTTCTACAGCTAAAAATGCTTCCAATGATTTCTCTAACTCATCTTTTAAATTGCTTTTATTTCTGCATCTTGAGGGGAACAGATGAAGAATCTATATTAAAGCCTAGCCTTCTGATTTTTTTTTCATTAGAAAGTAGGCTGTAAATGCTAACTCTAAGTAACACAGAGGAGAAAAAAGCCATACAGTGTGTCTGTGCTTAAAAAGCCACTGCATATTGTAACATTACTAATTTGTAGAAACAAATTGCTGAAATAACCTGACTGACAGTCAGTGCCAATAATAACACGTAATAACTGTGGGCAAACACAGCATATAGTTACTGGTGTTTTCTTTTCTGTGTGATGGTTGTAAGCAATTCTTGCCAGATGGGCTGATAATGTAATTAGGAATCGTTGTGTTAAATGAGGCAGCATTTAAATTGCCAACTAATTTTCCTATCTATTAACCAGCTTGAAGAAGAAGAGCTGTTACCCAAATGATTTCTAGCTGCTAATCCCTATCAAGAAACAGCGTTTCTTTGAACCCCCTCCCTTTTTTTTTTTTTTGTTAAGCACTGTGTAGCAGATTATTTTCTGGAGGGTTTATTATGTGAGAGACAAGAGAGTTAAGAGATGGTACAAGCTCAGGGGTGAGATGGGGTGGACTTCTACTGAGCCACTACACTGTGATGTGTGGTAACAGCTCCTGAGCAGGTAATGGGATGATTCCTATTTCTGGTCTCTACATGGGGATAAAAAACTTTTTAACTTTGTCATAGTTCACTGTGTGACATGCTCCAGCAAGCAGAGGAGACTTACAAGCCCTATTTTAAGTATGTGCTTTGGGAGAAATCATGAAAGCACAGCAGGACAGGATTTTGAGTGGCACATGAATGTTACTGGTGTGGAATGGTTGCTCTTCACTGAGGACAAGAGAAAAGGGAAAAGAAAGGGGCACCCTTGGGTCGAGTTAAAATCCCAGAGGAGGCACGATGGCTTGCAGTTGTCATCATGAAAAGAGATATCATTGCTAAAAGAGAGTAGGTTTAGATTAGATATTAGAAAAAAATTCTTCCTTCAGGAGGATGGTGAGGCCCTGGCACAGGGTGCCCAGAGCAGCTGGGGCTGCCCCTGGATCCCTGGCAGTGTCCAAGGCCAGCCTGGTCGGGGCTTGGAGCAGCCTGGGACAGTGGAAGGTGTCCCTGCCATGGCAGGGGGTGGCACTGGATGATCTTTAATGTCCTTTCCAGCCCAAACCATTCAATGATTCTATGAATTCTTACAGATACAGATTCTTTGCTCTGCTGCCTTGTAAAGGAAACTGTCAATTATAATTAAGGTTTTGACTAAATCCCAGAGTAAATGTAAGGCTGAACGAGATTGTTTATTGTATTTATGGCCTTATCTGTGCAAATCCTATTCCTTTTTTTATTTTTCCTCCTACTGCCTATGCTTCAGCTGAAGCAGGAATGAAGAGCCAAATATATTTTTGCAGTCTGGTTTCTTTACAGAATCATGGAATAGTTAAGGTTGGAAAAGACCTTTCAGATCATCAAATCCAACCATCAGCCCAGCACCACCACCATGTTCACCAATAAACCATGTTCTCAAGTGCCACATCCACATGTTTTTTGAACACTTCCAGGGATGGTGACTCTACCACTTCCCTGGTCAGTGTGGTCCAGTGCTTTACAGCAATTTCCAAGTAAAACTTTTCCCTGATGTCCAGTCTAAACCTCCCCTGGTGCAGCTTGAGGCCATTCCCCCTCATCCTGTCACTTGTTACCTGGGAGAAAAGACTTGACACCAGCTCACTACAACCTCCTTTCAAGTAGTTGTAGAAACTGTAGCCTGTCCAGTGGTGGAATTTTGTTGCTTGACCTAAAAGGATTGATCAGACCTGTGAACTTGGAGAAAAAAAAATACAGTGGATTTTTCTATGGACCAGTCTCTTAGTGGGGATGAAGAGTATCCCTAGCTCAGTGTGGGTGACCCAGGGAATCACCTGAAAAGCAACAGCCTGACAGGTCTGCATGCAAGCCCTAGGATTCCACACCTGGAAAAGGCTGGGGATGCTAAATCATGCAGACAGCTACTTCAAAGAAATGCATTTTGCACTTTCAGCCTGTGGGATCTGTTTTGTATATTTCTCTGGAAGTTACCAAAACCTCCCAACCTCAAACTAAAACAGGGAAGAGAAACTTCTACAAAGTCTGAGCAGGGTGTGTATGAGAACAGAGGCGACTCCTGTCCCAGCTAAGGGACATGAGCAACCTCTATGCAGCAAAAAATGAATGATTGCTGCTCTCACTTTCCCGTGAAAATGTGAAGGAAGTCACTTTCTGAATGCATGGTGGATAACTGCAAATTGTTTCTCGCCAGGCAGCTAAATGAGGCATGAATAACAACCAGTCTAGTGTGGATGTCGTCATATTGACATCACCTGCTCTACCAGGGCAGGTGCCTGAGCCACAGACAGCCAAAGATCTGCTGAATGAAAAAAAGATAACACATCAATAGGCAATTTTTTTTTCTTGATAGCAAAATACAGCAATATTTAGCAATGGAAGGCTTAGAAATATTAAAGTCAGAGTGGTAAGTTAAATTATTGAAGCAGCATAGCATGCAGTAAGTGCTATTTGATGCTAGTGCTAAATCAAGCACTAGGAAGTTTAAGGGATCCTTGAAGTATTGACAACGTGTTTGACTTCCAGTGGAAAGAAATCATTAGGACTGGGGACTTTTTTAGTGTCTCTACCCCTTCAGAGTAGAAAAAAATGTAAAATGCATGACCTTAGAGGCTTCTGCTTTCAATGTTCGTGGCTTTCAGTAAACAAGTTTGGATTTGCTTCTTTTTATAGCCACAACTTAATGGCATATAGATAGTGTCAGATTCCCTCTGTAAGTTTGTCATGGCAGAGGTGGATGTTCCTGTCTTGCTTTCTGTAAAATAGGTATCTTTATGAACCTCCTGTTAATAACAGCAACACTATTTGCATACAGGAAATGCAGACAGCAAAATAATCTCCAGGTGCTTTACTAGGTGCAGATTTCAAATCCCACAGCTGTGGTAAAGATGACCTTCAGGGGGAAGAAACAATTTAGTGCATTTGCTCTCAGTGTCTGCTGTGTAGGCCTGAAACTAAACTTGGAAGCCACAAAAAAAAAAAAAAAANAAAGGAACACAAAAAAAAAAAAAAAAAAAAAAAAAAAAAAAAAAAAAAAAACCACAAAAATCCCCGAAAAGGCTTTGCTCCTTCCAAAAGCAAAAGGAAAGTATTTTTTCATTGGTTTTAATGCTGAGCACATGATCAGTCAGCAGCCTTTGTGCAGTTTTTCTTCCAAAGCCTCATTCAGCCAAGTCTCTCTGAACTTGGCCTGTGCAAAACCTGGTTTCGTCTGACAATCTGTGGCAGAACAGGGGGATCACTAAACAAGCATCTCTGGGTGACTGCAAGTGTTCCTCTCGAGATGGCCATGATAAAGCCAAGGAAGCTGCTCCTCCTGCCCTGGAGAGCTCTGATTTACCGACCTGCCATCACTGCTGGCTCTGCCTCGGCATCAGGGTCCTCTGTCCCTGTGGGAGAATGGTGGAGGCACAGAGAGGAGTGGCCACCCTCCAGCTGTCCCAGCGGATTGCTCAGGGAATCGGGCTGAGGTGCTGTGGAATTCAGTTTTTGTTTGTGAGCCAGGCAGCCAAGGGCAGCAGCTGGGGAGTGAGCACAGAGTGTGTTTGGCTTCAGGTTTTAGGAGAGGGCAGGGCTGTCTTCTGGAGATCAAAAAATGCTTTGGGTTGGAAGGGAACTTGAAGATTATCCAGTTCCAATCCCCCTGCCATGGGCAGGGCTACCTTTCACTAGACCAGGTTGCTCAGAGCTCCATACAACTTGGCCTTGGACGCTTCCAGGGATCCAGGGGCAACCACAGCTTCTCTGGGCAACTTGTTCCAGTGCCTCATCACCCTCGTGGGGAAGAAGTTTTTTCTGATATCTAATCTCAACCCACTCTCTCAGTGGGAAGCCATTCC
>VZTH01011511.1:0-84446 GCA_013397815.1 Aleadryas rufinucha
TTATATATTATATATTATATATAGTATATAATGGAGCACCATTTCGGGCACTAAGCCCAAGGAAGTGAACTCCTGAGAGAGGTTTTCAGGAGTCTAACATAATCTGCTATGAGGCTTCTTGAATAGCAAATTCAATTTATTTTATGTATTTTAAAAGTTATATATTCCTTTAAAAAACTGCTTATACTTTTATTACTGTTGATAAAGGATGACACCATGGTGCATACCATTATCATGACAACTCTGATTAATATCCTGAGATTTTACTAAACATGACTTTGCTTTATAATCACCCATTGGAATTTTTTTCCTCCTTTTTTCTCCTCTACAGTATTTAGCAGTAGGCTGTGATTTGGAGGTCCCACTAGCCACAACTTGACACAGTGAAATTAGGACAAATATTTCAAAGCTTGCAAAGTAAGGCACACATATTCAGGAAGAAAGAAAGCGTTTGCACTCACTGCTGTCTCCTTTGCCACATGCACAGTAGAGACCTGAGTGCTGGCCATATGAATAGTATGGACAGAACTAGCATCAGTACCAGTGGTTTCATGCATTCTCCTGCTTCAACTGTCCACTGTTCCCTGAAGCAGTGAGGACTGGCTGATGAAAAAAGCTGGTCTTGCAGCCTCTCAGAAATCTGCAGTAGAAGAGATGGACTGCTAGAACCTTCAGGGAAGTTCCCACAAGTTCTTGGGCTTCAGACACACTTGTTTGCCAGAATGTTTTCGAATAATTGGGATTCCCAGACTGCTCAGAATTTGATATTGGAGCACATATCCTTATTCTTATTCTGCATTGTTCCATGCACACACGTTCCCCAAAGCAACAGTTGACAACATACAGAAAGAAGGATGTGTCTCCTCTTTAATTCCCTTTTTCTCTGTTACTACTTTTCTTTCCCCCCTTCTTTTTATAATTCCCTCTGTTGTGACAGGTACCCAGTGACATTAGAGTCAGTGCAAGTTTTCTAACCTATAGTGTTCAAATTGATTGATCCAAACAAGTTTATGCCCTGCTGAACTGCTGGCATTCATATGTAATATACTCTCTGTCTAAAAGTTTCTACCATGTGTTTGGTTTTTCTGAATGTTTTAAAGGCTAGTTAATTATGAACCCAGTCTTCTTCTATTCAAGTCTGAGTTAAACATCCCTTGAGTGTCAGTGGAGCAGTCTGAATGTGTGCTAGAGCTGTCTTTTCTGAGCTGTGACTCCAAAAATCTATACTCCAACCCTGCCAGACAGAGCATTAAATAGTCTCCCATTTGATAGCAGCTTCCTGCAACCCATTTTCAACACAAGTGGCCTTTGTAGAGAAATTCTTAAAAGGGTGAGATAAGAGGCCCTGAGTTGCAAAGTCTCGTGGTTGGAGGGCAGTTAGGAGACCCGCCAGTTTCAGCAGCCCATACTGTGCTGCACAGAGGCCACAACATCCTTGTAAATAGAGACTGGACTCAGGAAACAGATACACAGCAAAAGTCACAAAACATCCTGCCAGGAAACACCAGATTCAACAATACCATCAGCCTGCACAAAACAGCCAGCTCAAGTAACATTATGATACACTCAACATACACCTGCAGAAACATTTGAAATTTGTCTTTACACTGTCATGCCTACAGGAGCTGTGCACAGACATACTCCTTATGGGCAAATATACATTCAGAGCACAAGCATGCACACCACTAAAGCATACCTTGAAAGCACAGGCCAAGCAGGAATCTGGCACACACCCAACTTTTACAGCATATTCTAACTACAACTTTAGTTTGATGGGTTTGTCTCCTGGGATGTATAGGGATTAAATTCTCATTGTTATCCTCCAGTGTGTACTCTTGCTCTGAAATTCCCTCCAGGTCTTGATTTAGCTTCCGTCAGAGTAAGTTCGCTACTAAGAACTTCAGAAAATGCTGTTCATGTAAAAATCCGTTTTGGATAGTGAAGGTAAATAGACTTATTTTATCAAAGCTAACCCAAACTACACCTATACATGCTAGGTTCTGGTGATCTTTTTGCTGCTGACATGTGAAGAATTAAAAAAAAGTTCTGAAAGGTTTGGGTTTTTATTAATACACAAACCTGGGTTTTGCAAGTGGCTTCAAAGAATTATGATATGGTCTTCAGAAGATAAACACTTTAAATAAATGTCGGTTTTAAGAGACAATGTTTAGGAAACTATTCTAGTCTTAGGGTTTTGGCACGGGTTTTTCTTCCATAGTGTCCACAGGCATCAGAATCAAGACAGCACTGACAGAGGGAAGAATATTTTCATGCAGGTGTGGCCTGTTAGTGAAAGGTGTTGGCAGTGATGGTTGGTAGGGCCTTAAGACCGATGCAATAAACATGCTATACACCAAGATAAAAATATGCTGATGTAGCTACGCAGTAGTTGTCTTGCTGTACCCACAGGCTAAATAGTCCTTTAAGCAATGCAGGTGTGGTAGTGGCATGTGCAGTGGTGGCACCACTGAGAATCCATAGCAATGGTAGTGACAAGCAGATAATGCATGACCATTCAGGTGTTAATGCAGGAGTTACCATATTCCACAGTAACTTTCCTGCAAATTCACCATACATGGAATTGCTTTGCAACCTGAGGAGCATTCATGTGGAAGACACTGGAGTAAAAAAAAAAAGTCACTGAACCCAAAGGTATATATGTGCCAATAAGTTTCAAATAGTTTCAAAGATCCAATCACCCTCTCCCTGCTCCTACTGGATATATAATACAGGAAGCCTGAAGTGATTGCAACTTCAGTGTGCTAGACCAGGAAAGAAGCCAGGGTTATGTGTCTCTTTGTTCTTGAAAGTGACCATTATGACTCGCTCTACCCCATTCTTTGCACAACAGCACATTTGGTCACAATTTGCCTTGCTGACTGAAAGGAAGAAAAAACCACTTTTTCTGAATACTGAGAGCATCTATTAATAAGACATTGGCTACTGTAATGTCTCCAGCTGTCAAGAGACACCTCTCTTTGCAGTTAACCTCTGACTTTGAGCATCTGAACTTTCCCTAGGAAATAGTTCCTAAACTAGAGAGGGCCAGAAACTAATTTCTGTGCTTGCTTTGTTCCAGTAATACTTCTGGCCTCTTGTGACCTGTGACCTTCAAGCTGATACAACCATTTTGGATGACTTGAAATTTGTATAAGTTTATCCCAAGTTTAAATTACTTTCCTCTCAATGTTTATTACTAACCTGATTTACGATCTTCCTTTAAAATTCTCTGTATCAGTTACAATAGCTAAGTTTGTAACACTTCAGTGTTTGCCACAGTAATGGGTTTATGATGGCAGTTACAACAAACACACTGGAAGACAAAAGGATAGCAATGTCTTGGAATTTTGTCCCAGCTTTAGACACAATTCCAAAATAATTTTGAATACTAGCAAAGGCAAGTGTTTCAGAACAGAGATCAGTAGGTATGTAATTATCATCTGTAATTAAGTGATCATCAGTAGACTTCAGAGTTACTATTGCTGAGAACATTGTCTCTTAAGACCAGCTCCTGGAGTTTCTGGCATAGCCTTTTTCCCTTGACTGCAACAAAGTCATGATTTTGACATTTATTGCAGTTGTTACAGTCCATTGATGCTGACTCAGTAAAACAGAACTGCAGCTATCTCATATTTGAAGATTTGGGTGAAATCCATCATTTTCAGTACATTAAAGTCTGAATTTTCACAGAAACCAGTGAAACCATAAAAAAGTGCAGCACCAGCACTTTGTCCCGTCCCATATGATCTTTGATTATGACTGCAGTATGTGACTGAGGAGGGAAACAAGCTTGTGCATACACCCATGCACAAATAGGAGTTATAAGTAAGAGGGAGAAATAAGAAGGATTAATGCAAAATATATGGTTTCTGTAATAAGCCATCTCTCCTCCTTACAATGATCCCATGGTGAAAAGCTGTCAGCACTTAAAGGTGACAGCAAATACGTATTCAAGGCATATAAGCCATTTATTTAAAAATAAATTCTGCAAGCAATATTTTAATGTTAATAGCAGCAGTAATGCTCAGTTCTTTATGGCTTTTTTTCTGGGAAGGAGCTCTAAATGATTTTTCAAACATTAACAGGTAAGCAGGTAACAAAGTCCAAAGACACAGGCAAGTATCATATTCCCCTTCATATTGATAAATGCATAAAAATACATGTGGTTACACAATAAGCTACCTGAAAAGTTGAGAACAGAGTTCAGGAGCCTGGAGTCTCAGATACTCTCTAACTGCTCAATGGAGTGTGTAATGCAAAATAGAAAGCATGAGTGTTCATAGTCTATCTCCAAAACAGTGGTGTTTCATCTGTTTTGATTTGCAATTACTTGCAGTAGGGTTGTGGACCCTTGTAAAGGGTATTCCAGCCAAATGATGAAAGGTCCTTTTTCCTTAATTATCCTAGAAAAATGTTGCAAACTGTCACTGAAAACTGTTGTTCTAATCCACAGTTAACTGGGGGGGTGTGTTTAGAGGAACTACGCTGAGGCAATGCACAAAGTCATCAGGTAGTTTACATATATGTGGACAGCAGAAGCTAAAATCCAGTCCTTCAGCTGCAAAGATACAAATCCCTCCCAGGTGTGACCAAAGACAGTTTTCAGCTACTTTAGCAGGAGGGTATTCTCTCTTGCTGCTGATGAAATATTCTAAGGTCTTATGACTTTCAAGCATGCAGCTTAATTCCTGAAGGTATTCAGGAGTTCTCATCTTCCTGATCCCCTTGAAAACTTACACTTCTTTGCAGAATTATGTCGTGGTGAAGGCTGTATGTAACTGTGGCACAACTAGAGGGTTGCACGGCACGTATTCCTGTATGTGGGGCCAATGGGACGTGGGAAAGGACTACAGCCCTGTTAGCAACAGGAACTAACTCACCACATCACTGTTGATGGTTAAATGACTTGCAGCCTAAAATCTGTCAGGGTTCAGGGTTGCATAAATGCATGGAAAGATATGAGAGAGACAGTAAAAATATAAAAAAATCTTACCAAGAACAAATGCCGAGGATGCCTGTTTTTCCCAGAGACTTTCATCAGTGTTCCCTCTTTAACAAAGATCTGAAGGAGAAAACAGCAGATTGTAATCCTGAGACTTCATTCTGAATCTTACTTAGAAAAGAGAGTATTTCTCCTGGGGAAAAAGCTACTCCAATGCCATTCATCAGCACAAGAAGAGATACAGAACTTCAACACTTGTTTCTAGCCTTACTCCTTATGATCTGGCTGAGTCTTTGCCTAGGTTAGCTCTGCTACCCTTCATGGCTTGCATTTGTGTCAGTACAAAATGGGTTGAAACCCACTTGTCCTCAGCCCACTGTTTCTGCACTGTGGACTGTGCTCAGAGGTGACTGTCACAGATTGCAAAGCTAGCATGTAATGGGCTTTAGAAAAGAATTCTTGTCTTTAAAAGTCCTCTAAAATAGACAGACCAAAGAGAAAAGCTGAAACCTTGGGCTTTAGTATGCTGCACCAACTTAACTATACCTGCATACATAATTTGTATAATTTTGCAAGCACAATACTGTTTCAGTCCATCTTGTTACTATGCATGGACTGCGTATGTAAGCAGCTAAACCAGCACACTAGAACTTCATTGCAGTAACATTTGAAAAAGTCTGCCATAACTGAACTACATCAGTGGATTAACAATCATCTACTCTTTTGAGATGGAGAACAGAATCTGGTGTACCTTTCCATTCTGTAACAGTTTATGATCAAAGAGACAAATCCTGCGAATTCTATGTGCTGGGCTTTGCAGAATTTGTTAAAGCTTTACCTGGTAAGGGCAAGTGAGAATACTGATGTTAGAGAGAAAAATAAAGGTTGACTGCAGTATTTGGCTGATGAGTATTCTTATGCTATAAGTATGCATGCTTTGAAAATTGCTTCATGAATTTTGTTAAAGGTATTGGTGGACTGAAGGGAAATTCAGAGTTGCAGAACTCAAGAAAGAAATCTTTTGAAGTGTAGAAGCAGGTTGGAGCTGAGGAAACTTGACAGGTTTGAAAGCCAGAAGAAATTGCCATTTGATGTGGATAACAAGACAGAGCTGTACAATCTCTCACATTTCAGCTGATGTGTTGCTTAAAAACAGTGTCTTGTATTAAAAGCACCACAGGGGAATGGTGAAAATATAAATTTGAAAACAAATTAATTTTCCTGATTTAAGGTTCTTACCCAGTTATATAAAGTGCAGAGTCTTTTCAGGGTGCAAGCAATTCCTGCTAGAGTTGCAGTCTTTTGACAGGAGTATATAAGGAGGAAAGCAGTAGCTTCATCAAAATACACTACACTTGGGGTGGCTGAGGACAGCTGAAGTGAAAAGCCAAATAGCTGCTCTGTGTAAAAGCAGAGAAAATGCACATCTTTCCCCGCATGACCTTCTTTTTGTGCACTGCAAGAGTGATGCTTTTTTACACAAACCAGTGCTCCAACCTGTATCACAATAGCTCAGTAAACGTCATCTGTAGGCATCTGAAATGCAGCCATCCACACAGAGATATTGCTGGTCGGAAACAATGCCCTTACCAGCATAGGTCTGCCTGCAGCACTCACCCTTCCTGGCTGGAGGAGGCCGCTCTGCCCTCTCACGCTGTGCTCAATGTGTACTAGCTTCTGCAAGTTTTCCTGGGAGAGAAAAACAGCATTTAGAAGACTGCATGGAGAGTGTTTTTATACAAGCAAGCAAATCTTCCCTCACCCCTCCTCACCATTTTATTTCTTCAGAACTGGTATTACAGAATTAGGTTTCAGAGGGAACAAGGACCAAGGATTTTACACCCAGAAAGTCTTCTTCCCGCCTTACAGATTTTACAAAACCTCATCATCTGCATTCACATCTGTGACCTTTACAGTTCTTTTACCTGTGATTCTTCAGTTCACCTTCCAAAGGACCTGTTAACTCCACATGTATTTACACATAGGCTTCTTTGCCAACTCTTTGGCTCTGGGAACTAATAAAATAGGGGCAAAGTACAGTACCTGCTCCAAAGGCCTGTGCATTAGTGGCATGACACAGATAATCCAAAGCAGGCTTTGATACATTAAGACTGTTGCTAGGATTATCTGAAGATTTACATTCTGTGATAATAGATTAATGCCTTTGCAATACGGGATTTAGAAGGTATACTAGTAAGCAGGCAATGAAGCTGCATTTCTGTTTTGATGCTTTGCAAAAACCAGGAAGTTTATGATCAAACTCTGATACTATTAACTGTCTACCTGGCCTTAAAGCACAGTCAGTCAGTGGGCACTGGCACCAGGCATGAACTTATCTATGAAAATGGTAAATAAGATTAACCTAGATAAGTCTGTGCTCCCATTAAAAAAATCAGGTGAATAAGAAGAAAGAAGGTATGTCTGTACCTTTGCAATATTGCTAGTTTTTTCAAACCTCCTTCCATTTAGCAGGTGAGGCTGTTAAAACAGAGGCTTATGCATAGGACTCAGATGTGGTTTTTATCTGATCAGAACAGTAGAATGAGCTGCCCAGCAGCAGTGAGTCATCGCTGGAATATGCCTAAAAATTAGGAGTCTCCTATCTAAGTTAGCCACTGTATCCTATATCCTCAGTTATACACCCAGATAACTACAGACTAACGACCATATTTGATACAGCTTCATGACCTGACAGCCTTTGAGTACAGTTTTCTGCTACAACAGGCAATGGTCTCTTTTCCTTTGCTCCATTGACTGGCATTAAGGTACCCCTGGGATTAGTGAGACTTGATTAGATCATACACTCTATCTGTGTGATACAAATCAGTGGTGTCTACAGAATCAACTAATTAACAAAGCTATCACAGATACCAGAAAGAGCATATCCAAGTCAACATGATGGTATGTCAAGGCTAATTTACCCTGGATTTGAGCTAACACAATTAATGCACCCATCTAGGCTTGCCTTTTGAGATAAGCCTGAAATACCTCCCTATTACTGCCCTAGTGAAATATTGCACTTGTTTAGCATGATACTAAGTTTAGTTCTTAATCAGTAATTGCATGTCAAATACATGGAAATACCTACAAGCCTCGACCAGCACAGGGCAGCACTGAGCTGACACATTTTCAAGAATGTGAGCTGTCAAATATCTCTTTTGCAATGCAGGAAGTAACAAATGGAATTTTTCAGGTCACTTCCAAAATACTATAGGCCAATAAAATGGAAAAAACAAATAAAGCAATAGCACAGGAAATATCAGGGATCATGGGACAGCTGACTTTTGCAAAAGGTATTTGCAAAGGACTTTCCCATCACTGAAGGGTTTTTTAGCCTGGCAAACCTTGTCCAACTGACAGCTTCCACAATGAAAACCTGTTTTTCATCTGCAGAAAAAGCAATGCTCTCCTGTGAGCACACTCATGCCAGTGCTAGTACTACTTATCTGGGTTTCTAAAAGAGTGAGAGGAGAAGTTGCAGCAGCCCAGCTTTTCTCAGGACTGCTGGCAGAGGCGCCTATTGGAATGCTGATGTTTGCAATATGGACACATGTTCACCAGGAAACGGACAGAGAAGTATTGAACTCATTTCCTGAAGGAAGTCAAAGAGCCATCACATGTGAAGGATACTGGTTTATCTAGGAATGTGGATAACTGAGAGGGGGGGTATAGTTTCCTTATAGTTCCCCAAAATTCCCTGTTTATTTAGCTTTCTTCATTGGTTTTAAAACTATCATCATTCTTCTTTCAAAGATCCTTCACAATCCTACAATTAAGGAATAAAAGCAAAGCTCCACCCAGATAGTACTGCAGATGTGGGTGTCAGAAATTCTGCTGTGGCCATTTTAGCAGTGAACTGCAGTTTCCATAATTTTATCATTACGTCTATGCAGCAGGAACAATTCCCCAAAGAATTCACCAGCTGTTAATAGCAACAGTGATTTATAGCTCTTAGCACCTCAGGGCCTCTAACAGATTGTAGACATTCAGAGAGCGATACAAACCCTGCTTAGTTCATCTCCTGGAATTACAGATAGAAATAATACACTCAGGTGATGGTGTGCCTTGTACTTCTTTCTGTACATCTGTAAATTGAAAGTAATATTTTCCTACCTGGTGAAAATGCTGTGGAGATAGTTATGGTCATAATATGCTTGAAAATCCTGGGTTAATAGTTCCGAGGAAAAACTGCTGGAGTCTTATTATCATAAAACAATAACAAAAGAAAGCTAATAATGGGTCATTGATAGTCTGTAGAAAATGTAGATCATAATTCAGTGCTCCTATGAGATTTTTGGAGTGTTGTTTGATGAGCTGGTACATGGCAACAGAAATCCTCCTCCTTCCAGGTATATTATTTCTTAGAAATTCAGCCAGGTACATGACAATTTATTAACTCTCTAAAATAAGTGGCATTGTTCAGTTTCTTCTGTAATTAGAGTAATTATTTGCTTTTATGGGTTTTTTAAACTGGGAGAAAGAAAAGAAGTGCTGGTCGTGGCTTTTCTGTCTGGGATGTTAATTCAGGGGGACAACCTCTGATTTAGCAGAAAATTGAACTTTGTTTCTCATGAACCTGCACCTTCACAAAACACCCTGCATTCACACAGAAGGGAAAGAAGGAAATTTTGTTTCATCTCTTCCATGCCACAGTTTTGAAAAAGAGCAGATGTGCTCTGACGATATGATTAAAAATAAGTGTAAAAATCTATTTGGAATTCATGATGAAATTATTCCAAAACAGACATTATTAATAGCAATTATTATACAGTCTATGACATCTGTAAGACTCAGATGATAAGATGATGTTCTTCAAATTAAAGCATGGCTGAGTAGAGACAAAATGATTTCATGGCAATGCAACACAGCAAATTGGATTTTCGCCACAAGTATACTTGTAACTTCAGAAAAGTATTCATATAAATCTGCCATACATCTGAGTGAAATCTAAGGAAGGAGAGGTGCCAGAAAAAGATGTGTGACCTTGATCTGTTAGGAACTGAGCTCTTAGAGTTCTCAACCTCTAACACAGATATCCCTAAAGCTCAGATTTTTCTGGAAGCTTTTCACAAGATCTCAGGTTTTTGATGAAATATTTATTTTGGTACAAAGACTGCTTAATAATGGAAAAATGTGATTATAAATTCTTTGCTTGAGGAGAAGGAAAATCAGAATTAAACCAGTTGAAAACTTTGCTTAGTAAGTCTGTAGTGTCAGACTCTAGTTTATAGAGGGGTCAGATTACATTCCTTTTTATGATAAAACTCTAGGCTTGTTAGACATCTTCCCTGCAGTCTACATCTGTTCTTTCATCTTCATAACGGATTAGTGTGTTCTTCCCTAACAATTCATGTACATTCATTTCTTCAACCTTAAAATCCTACCTGAAAACAAGCTCTTACTAAGAAGACTGATATTTCATTCCTTCCCCTCATCTGCTTTGATGCGATGATGCTACATGTGATGTTTTTCTCTTTGTCTCTTGAATTTCGTGTTTTGATGCCTGAATAATTATTAACAACCCTCTCTCTGCTCAGGAAATAAAATAATAAAGAAGTGAGTTGAATGTCATCTGTAATTAACCAGGGGGATGATGTTTGCAATGCCAAAGAGTTCTTTAATATAGTAAAGGCACAGCAAAATTCCAATGCAGGATGTTAAATTCAGCAATATTCAAATGAGAAGTAAAATGTGAAAGGTTCCCCAACATATGATACATTCCCAATAACTTGAAAACCCTGTGACCCAATGGAATGATAAAATACTTTGCTTTGGAAAACTATATAACTTGTTTAGATACCTAAATCTGAATTCACAAATGAGTTCTAACCTATGAAAGGTTTGGCCAGTCTGGTTGTGTGATCATTTGCAAGATTATAAACCATGACCTACTCTTCTGAAGTAAAATGGCATTCCAGAATTGTGGAAAAATTATGTTAATTAGCTCAGAATCTCTCTTTGATATATTTGATAGTACCTTTGAACATTTTATATCTAAAAACATGCCATTGTAGAAGTAAAACCATGAAAATTCCCACCTCTTCCTTCATTGTTCCACACAACATTTCAGCAACCCCAAGAGGGAAAAAACCCCTTTGTGCTACTGGCTATGGTGTCTTACATCTTGCACAGCTGCACTAAAGGGCATAGACCAACTCCATATCTGCAATACTGTAAACCAGATCTGTATAGGCCCTTGAGTCTCACCTTGGAGGAGGCTTCAGAATTTAGCAGACATATGTATTCACTTGAACAGATGTGCAGAAAACACACTATTGATCAGGAGAGCATGCGTCATGGTAGGACTCACCGCTTGGAGCATGCTGTCATTGGCTTGGTCCGTGATTTCAGAAACAATGAATAAGGCAGCTGAGGGATGAAGGAAAACAAACACCATATATCACACAAAAGAGTAGGAAAATAACTCAAATCACTCCTATTTGCAAGGGCATCCTTTGGCTTGTCACTTTCATAATGCAACTGCCTAGCAACTCTGACACGGCACACAGTGCTGTCCCCCCTTCCTCCCTTCATCATTCTCTTGTGTGAAACTGCATCATGCTTGTGCTGACCCAGAGAGCTTATGAGGTCCCTTTTAAGTACCTAGCATGGCACTGAATCTTTTTGTAATGTTTTCTAGTTGCAGACTTTTGTCAGTGTCTTGTGGTATAGAGAGATGAATGTAACCCAGTTTTAGCCACCAAATAGCATGGCAGTCTAAGATGTAATGTACCTCTTACTGCTGAGGGAGAGGGCATGTCACCTCTTTCTGACAGAAATGTGTACGAAGTGGCGACATGAATTAACTCCTGGATTCTCCTCTGGCAAATAACCTAGACTAGGACATGTTTGCTGGCACTGAGAGCAGTGGCATAACATGGCTCAGGTCCCTATTTCACACCCCTTCCCCTGTGGCACAGGGCTTCCTATCAGTTTCTGGCCATAACCTGGGAGCATGCTAGCTATTGCTGGCCAGGAATGGGACAAGCATCTGCTAACCACAAAAAAGACAGGCAATCGTGATCAGAGGGCTTGAGCATCTGCCCTGCTATTGTTTAAATTACTGTAGTAATAGTTAAGCTGTAGTTCTACTGTCAGTGACTAGGGTCCTAAATCTTGCCTGAGTCTCTGCTCTTGGGCAGAATAGACTGACTTTCAGTCAACCACTGACTTTATTGCTATGAGCTGGTTTGGATTTACAACCAGTGTAAGAGAGGTGAACTGATTTCATTAATACAATGCTACTGCTGCTTACCCCAGCCTGGAAACTATTCCCACAGACACCGCAACTAAACCTTGCTTTGATTTCAGTGGGAGTAAAAGACTTCTGCTTTATCTCATGTGTTGGAAAGGATGGTGTTAGCAGTGGATTTGTTCTTGATTTTGCAGAACTGCTTTTTATGCAGTTTCTTTCAACTTTAGATAGCCTTAAGGAATCCAGAACACAGATATGTGATTCAAACCTCCTGGGTTTCTCCCAAGTTCACAGAGCACAGTAGGCATACCATAGATAATGGTACACAATCAGACAGGGGAGCCATCCAAACTGACTTTACAACGACCAGGCCAAATATGCACAAAGCCAAAGAGGACTAGGATTTCCTCCATGACTGGGGCAAAACTACAGCATCTGCACCATGCCTGTATAGATGATATTTTTTTCTTCCGTAAGTTCTATCACATCAAAACTATAGGAAGCCCATATGTTTCAATTGAAAAAAAAAAAAAAAAAGAGAGAGGATTCTTGTCCTAAATAATTTGTCTAAATTAGTAATCAGTTCTTATAAATTTTATATCTAGCCTATTGATGCGAAATCTTGAAAATAATCATCTTCCATATACAACCAGTATAGAGATCTTGCACCTCTTTAGAAGCAATGTTAGCAAACCAGAATTTTTCTTCTACTAATTTCATTTTACCTTGTGTGGCTTCATACTCTGCAGAATCAGGACAAAGATTATTCAAGTAATCTGTAGTAAATGATAAAACAAACACAGACATCCAACGATCAGAATACAGGTCAACATAATTTGTAGCATTTTTAGCTAAAACATTAAATCCTAATCACAAAAATCAGACACTGGTTGGGGTTGGAAAGGACATTAAGTATCATCTTGTTCAAATCCCTCTGCCATGGGCAGGAACACCTTCCAGCAGACCAGGCTGGTCAAAGCCCCATCCAACCTGGGCTTGAACACTTCCAGGAATGAGGCATCTACAGTAATGTCCCACAGCATTTTATTCCCAAATAATTAAGTGCATATATAGCCACTTTCCAAAGAAAAACTCATCTTTGATGGTATTTTACTTTGAGAATCAATGCAAGAGCATTGATACAGATTTGAGCTCCTCGTATAACTTGGCAGGTATAAATAAATAGTGACAAAAATGTTTCTCAGTCAAGAGAATTGCCGAGTAGCACCACTTTACAAATAATTGTTCTTCTAATGAATTCTGTTCTCCCATCTGAATGAATGCTGTTTGCTATATTTATAGTTAGTGTAAATTAATCATATGCTTTTTATGGGCACAGGAAGGAGACACTAGTTCTGTACAAGCAGGGTTCAAATAATTACTACTGAACTTAATCATATTCTGAAAATAGGTTCTGTAAGCTACATACAATAGTGCTTAGTGTGACAGCAATTATATTTGTATTATATACAAACTTTTAACTAGTGGTTTTTTGGACTACTTTTCTTGGATCATCTGCTTATTCTTTGTCTGGGTCTTTACGCTTTTAAAGACTGTAGTAAGTGCTACAGTTTTAAGAGCCTAGTCTGGAAATACTTCATTCTTATCTTGCTGATTAGTCCAGACTCCTAAATTCTGCATCCAAGAACTAGACCTCTGTGCTGAGAATGGTGCTGTTCACGGATGTCCGTTCCCTTGAATGTCTTATCCATACACATTTCTCTTTCTAGTGCTGTGCCTTCCCTGGCATCCTGAACTCCACCTGGCTTTTACCTGCATTCTGGAAAGCATCTGCCTCTACTCAGGCAGGAAGGGGTTGTGTGATGCCATCAGGCAATATTTAGTGTTCCTTTTCATCGCTGCAAGCTCTGTCCTTAGCTATGGACTGAGTGGACAAATTCTTTTGGTTGTGGTGCAGTAATTGGTAACCAATATCCTCATCAATACCCTTCCTTATCTGGTAGAATCAGCCAGTTATCACACAAGTACACCTGAGAATCTGAAGGACTGCACTGTTCCAGACTCATTCTGTCCTAGCAGGCAAAGACGGGCTTGGTTTCTTGAGGTTAAGAACTAAAGTAATAAACCTGTTTTCTGTAATATCTTAATCCAGCAGACCTTATCTCGCTGGACACAAAAGCTTTTGTTTTCCCTGTTAGTGTCAGTACCTGGGACAAGGAGGAGCTCAAGCTGTTTCAAGCCTAGATAGAATCCAATCACTGGAGCTTCACTGAAGCCCTTCCAGCTTTGTCACAAAATACCATGCTGCATGTTTGCAATTTATCTTATGGACCACAGAAATGGGAAAACAGAGGATGGAAGGGCTATTTCTGACAGGGATATACCAATTCCCTTTACATAAATGCAGTATTTATGTGCATGCACCACAAACACTCTATGGATCATGTGAGACTGCTAAATACTGCAAGCCACAAGTCTGGGAAGTTGCCCTTAATGTAGACACACTCAGAGAGGGAAGAAAGACAGAAAGTAAGTCCTAGTATTGGCATCCAGTGTTCATTTGTATTGCTTGTACTGAAAAAGCAAATCCAGCTGTGAATAATGAGTTGCATCCTTGATCAAAATGCCTGGAGCAAGATGAAACTGCTAGTAATCTGTGCTGTTAATAAAGTTTTCATATGGTCACTTTGTTCTGCTGCTTTTATAGAAGCCCCTTCTAGTACTCTGTGCCCTTCATTGGCTGTATGGGCAGGGTTTATGGCTATCTTTTTACTGTCCCATGCATAACTAATCTTGCATCCCTGTCCACCCACACATATACATACGCCCAAAATACTTCTCCATCTTTGTGCCTATGGATCCTTGCTCTTTTGTATTCTGACTAAATTACTTGAAAACACTAAGTTTCATTGTTACATTTCACCATTTCCTTCCCTAGCCAGTTCTAAACTTCCCAATTCTTTCTAGGGGCCGCATCCTGCTTCAGAAAGCCTGCTCTCTTCACAGGCTCAGACTTGCTAGATTTGGGGTGGCTTGCAGAGAAGGAATATAACCCCCCTTGGAGAGACTCAGGTGGTAGTTATACATATGGTCCTGAATGTAAAGGGAAGGTATAACTGTAAATGTAAAATCTGTAAGTGTACTGTTAATTTAAATTTTTATCTCTGCCTCCTATAATGCAGCAAGATTGGACTGGGTTTTTGACTAATCACTAGCTTTAGGTGTACTGCGCATAGGACTTACAGTGCAGTACTGGGTACAACTGCTTTGTTGATAAGGATACAGGATGCAGTGCAGAGTCTCCTTGCTGAGGTCACCTGTCTTCTACTGTCTCTGATAACTGCCCTTGACATAATAAAAAATCAAACCTGTTTGTTGGCAGTGAGGCTGAACTCTGCCTCTCCTGATTTGCAGAAGGAAAAAGCCAAGAAGGAATGGCTAAAAGCACCTGACTACACTTTTTTGTGACCTTTCAACATGGCTGTCCTGTAGAAGTGCCTGCCTCTTCCCACACTGAATCCTGTACCAAGCATATTGAAGTTCCCAGGAAATCCCACATTGCTTCAGCCCTATTTTAGCTGTTTTGGCATCAATATGTAGCACAGTGGAGGCATAGAACATCATGGGAGCGTTTCTATTGGGTACTTTTGAGAGTGATTTTACTGACCTGTGAGCATCACACGATATTGGAAGACACGCTGTACCACTTTCAAAAGCTGGTGTTTCACACTGTAAGGGCTGTCAACAGAGCTCTGCTGTCCTCAGTGGAAGGGAAGAAACACAAAGATCAGGGGGGATGCGAGCTCAGCAGCAAACTGCCATCTTAGTTATAATCCTAGTTATTAACACATCCTCAAAGAGCTTGATAAGTTAGTAAGTGACTGAGAAACCACTCCACTATGTTTCAGCAAAATATACTCATGGATCTGTAGATTCACCAACACACATTCTGTATGCACACACAGGAGTGTGTGTGCAACAGAGATAGAAACAAACACATCATGCACAAGTGAACTTCTCACTTCAGTTTTAGCATCAGGACTGTGAAGAAGGCTATTCTTCCATTCTACCCTATGTGTGAACACTGGTGGAGTTCCAGAAAAAAAAAAATCTTTGAGTAATGCCCATGGCAAAGCCATGCATTAGTGCATGTAAAAAACCAGGTGAGCCTTACCTCAAACTCCTGAATCATGGTAGCCAGTTGGGAATATTTAAGGCACTTTTCATCTAGCAAAGCCAAATTCCTGTCAAACTGCATAATGTAGGCTATATGGTGATTCAGCCTTGATTTTCTGGAGAGAAAAACATCAGCAACTTTCTGGTGCTCCTCCCTAAGGCCACAGAAAGAAAAGAAGCAGCAAATAAACAAATAAATAAATAAAAGTGAAGAAGCAGAGCCGTACTTCTTGCTCATTGTATTAGACCCACAGTGGCTCGGCACACTGTGCACCTAAAGCCTAGGCTAAACAGAAGGAAAGACGGAATGCTTCAGTGACAGACTAGACAACAGCACGAGCTGCTGTAGAATGGGCACCATGGGGGTTGGTCCTTCAGCTGTGCCTCTGCCGTAGCAGCACTGTGAGGCTCCTTTCAGGACATGTTTACAGACGCTTCTGTAAACAGACCTTCCAACTGCTGCAGTGCTTTGAGCACTGTTTATGGGGGAGAATATAACATCTGTTGTAATATCAGATCTTCAGCTCTTCTTCATTTCCTGCTTCTCAGCACTGCCTCACCGTCATCTGTCCCAGTATTCAGAGGCACAGTATTGAAATATTTACAAAGCATGTTCAAGGAGAGAACAGAATAAAATCTGAGTTCACAAAAGAGGAATCATACTTAACAGAGGAACGTGAGATCCTGGGGATGTCCAGAACAAGTGTGTCTGGGAGAGTGCAGGCACAGGGAAGGGCTTACTTGAAGCTTCAGGTGTGCTAATGATCTGGGAACCTGTGTGAGTGCAGGTCTGTAACATACGTAATTCTGTTTTGTTGGCAGCATTCGCCAATACAGTCCTCTTTTATCCCCAGTGCCACAGAGCAGTTCTGGACAGAACTTTTAGGGCATTTTTGGTTGAGTTCCTTTTGTCTTAGGGAACTGGCAGCATGCTGTTAAGAGTAGGGTTCTGGCATCTTTAGTGCCCAAGTCATTTTAGATCCCAGCTGGAAACACTACTTCTGTTTGTGTTCTAAGTGTATAAATCATAAATCATCGATGACACTTTTTAAGTCTTTCTGCCAACAGTCCCTCGGTGGACACAAACCAAAACACAGTTCCCTTTAGCCTCTCCTTTCCTTGTTGTGTGCTTTGACTGGGAAGTGCAGGGCTGCAAGGAGACCTGTGCCCTGCATTTAGGATTGTTACTGAAAAATTCTCCTCATCTAATTGACTTCCTTAATTTCTCAGTGCAGAAACAGGATCATCCATTCTCAGTGACCACTGCCTCCTGGAGTCCAGCAGTTTGGAGGTGTGGGGCTTCATGGTCCGTAATTCAATAGAACCTGGCAGCCTGGCTTAAATCAGGGGTCTCCTCAACTGAATGAATTTTGGAGCTTTGTCTGTCCTAGTCATGGTCTTATTCTCTCATGGAAAGACTTTGCCCTGTTAAGGATGTTTGATGGAGTCCATTAACAGGCTGCCAGTGCCCATTCAGCTTGGAAGCCTAGGGTAGCAGATCCCTGCCTTGGTGCTGGGAGCAAGGGGCTGTTCCTTAACTGAGAGCTACACTGTTGTGTAGATTTCTGTAAGCAGATGACCTTTAGGATCGGTTCTGACATAAGTTGTTCCTGCTTTCCACAGCGTAAGTCTGTGACCTTCAGGCCATGAGTGTGAAGCCACTTGATGATGACTGAGAACTGGCAGGGGATAATGCATATGAAGCTGGCTGTTCTCACACTGACTGACAGGGCCATTTCAGAGTCATGGACTGTTCACTGCACACGTATTTCAGTATTTGATTTCTTAGCCTGACAGCCTCTACATTTACTTCCTTCCTGTCTGTACGCAAAATCTGCCAAAGTAGTTCAGGTTCTACTCTTTTTATTTCTGCTGGGATGGTCAAGGGAACACCAATGAACTCACCCAACTGCTGTGGAGGGTATGTTAAGGTCATCAAACTATGCCATTCTGTACTTGCCATTTAAGGACTCTCTCTTCCAGTTCTTCCAGGATGTCTTGGTGTAATTCATAAATTTCAGGGAGTTCATTTAAACCCTGCTTGAGTTTAACTTGTTCTTGTTCATTTTCATCATCATATCCAAGCACTTTCAAGATACCTTCATAGAAATCCTATGAACAACAGCATTGAAATGAGGCAAACAGACTTAAAATATCTTTTCTGAAATTATTATTACAATTTCTGGACTCCTAAACTATGCTCTCTAGGAATTAAAAGATATGCTATCAACAGCAATAGTGTTCAGTATGGCAAGGAGATCACAGAATATGTTTTCTTCTATACATTAGTTCATACACAGTTTCAGCTGAATCCCCCAATGCTATCAACCTAAAATTGAACATTTCGCCATATGATCAAGCCATAAGACCCTTATGCATACAATGAATTTGGTATCTTTTTATTTACCTGGCCTTTCCCCCCTGCTTTTCTGGATGTGGTTTGTCTCATTTTTACAGTGTTTCTTAACCCAAAACATAATTTTTAAAAATGAAGGATGAGATTCTCACCTCATTGGGTCCAACAGCTTGACATGAAAAACATCAACAAATATATGCCTTGTGCTAGAATTTGCACTAGCTACACTTCTGAACTTAAATTTAAGCTATGGAACAAATAATTTTCCCTATGAAACCCAAGTTCTTTTTTCTTCATCTTAAAAATGGTTTTCATCATGAGGTGGTTTATAAATTATGTCAGCATAGGAGTAATTTCCGATATATTAAAATATAGCCAGCTCTGGTACATAATAGGGCACCTATTTAAGAGTGCATAGCAAAATGCTTTCCCAGGTTTGAGCTGGAAGTGAGGAATAAGACCTCCATCTGAAACTGCAGTGATAATTTGTCTTAGATCCCCAGAAATTAGAAAATCACCCCAACAGCAGCGAGCAAATATTTTATGGGCAAGATATTGCTTAACATCTCCTTCATCCAGAGCTCTCAATGCTGAAATGGTTTCAGGTGAAAGCCCAATTCCTACAGGATCCTTCTTTGATTCACACTTGTAAAGGAGCTTTTGTCAGGACCTGGATACACCTTAGAGACTTTGGCCACTGTGCTGCCCTGGCCCTTGCCAGGTGCCTACCAGCCACTCCTGTTTCCCCTGTCTGCTGCTTCCACTCATGTTCCCTCTTCACAGGCAGTGGCTAGAGAAGCTCAGGCATTTAAAGCTGCCTGGGCTTTGGGGAGGTCTGAATCAAACTGTGGCAGTGGATGCAAGGTGATGCCCGACACAGGGCAGGGAGGCTAAGGCTGTGCACAGGTATAGCTAACGCTTTGCTGCTGAGCAGCGTGGGGCAGGTTCCTAACCCACAGGTTCTGGTGGCCTGTGCCAGGAGCTAAGGCACTGTAACTAGATGGTTCATCTTCATAGCAGTATCTGGTCTTCAAAAGCATCAGCTTTCATTCAATAAAATTAATTCAATAAAATTTAAAGGGTCTGATTTCAGGACTCACTTCTTCCGTATTACTACAAAGTACAAGTGATAGAAGAGCAGTAGTGCAGTATTCAGTGTTTGCCTGAGGATGGTCCTCAAGCAGAACTGTTAAGAGGGTTAATCCTCCTCCGTGTTCCCTGTAAGGAGATGAGCCTGTGTGTTCCTCCATCTCCATCGACCTGGGCTCTTACTGTTGAATCATCCATTCCTTCTAGTCAGGTCTTCATGGTTAAAGTATCTAAATCTCAGTTTTTCTATGAAAATAATTGAACAATTAGAAACCTACGTGCATCCCAGTTTGTGATGAGAGCAGAAACTTGGCATTTATGTACAATTCCTTAGAAACTGATTCTGTGAGTCCCTTTTCCAGTCTTTTTCTGCATCCCAGTAAGTCATGACAGGCTTGGAGATTTTATTGCACAAGATGAGGAAAGAAGTGTGAAAAGTGAAAACTAAAGTAAATACTCAAAACAGGTCAGTAGAGAGGCCACATTAACTGTGAAGCCTGAAAGGTCCTGATGACTTGTTTTGGTGTAGCAGCTGCAGACTAGGAGGTTGTGAAGCTTCCTTTCTTATAAAAATACTATCTTTCCTTACCTGATCTTCCTTTCCGGTTGTTTTTTTTGTGTGTGTGTGAAGGTAAGGCTAGGGCATTGCAGCATTCTCTCTTATTGCTAGGCAGCCTACACATGTTGGTTTTTTCCAGTAAGTACCTCAGGTTGGGTATTGTTTTTAAATTCAGCATTAAAATAATTGAACGGAGGCTTTGCAGCTGAATATACTTAGATTCACTGACTTTGAAGCCAGGAGGGGATCATAGTGATATGATATAATCTAGTGTGGTCTAGTCAGTAGTCCAGACCACAAGACTTACTAGAATATAGCATTACTAGGAAAACAATCAACTTTGATTTAAGACAGTCTACCACAGGTTATGGATAGGCTAACACTGCATCCTGAGGGAAAAAAAACCAAAACCCAATAGGGACTCTTGGTGATCTCATGAAGGGTCAAGTAGTTTATAACCACATACAAAGCCCAAGCATCTAGTCACAGCAGAGCTGGTTTTAAAGCCCTGGCTGCATCCCGCAAAACTAAGACCATTACATCAGCAGTTGTTTTTCCACTAGGCTTGCACCACACTCTGCTTCAACCTGATGCAGATGTAGAGTGAAGGAAACCTCTGGTGTCTGATCAATCTGGCCAGATCCATGCTGTGAATCTATTTTTTCACATGCGGCTCTGCAAACAGTGAGTTATTAGTAAACCAAATGTTTTTTTCAAAAATACACTAAAAACATTCTCTGTCTGCCCACAGATTTTTACCCAATTCATTGGGTGATAAAAATACAGCTGCTTTCACAATTGCTGAGAAGGTTATTTTGATGAGTTAAAAATGGCAGCTAGATTTTTCCAGTCAGAGACCATTTCCTGGCCTCCTACTCCACTATGTGTTGTGGCCAAATGTGCTGTGAAAGAAAACAGGGGGCTTGATAAAAAGGAACCTCTAAGGTTGCACAGCTCATTGAAAGATGCCAAGCTGTTTCTGTCCAGTGCTGAACCAGGATAGAATAGGCTGTGTATCTTCATTTGTCATGGTCTAGTGATGAAGGAACCTATTGCCCAGAAATGAAATTCTGTTCCCTGAACTTTTAGGGACAATCTTATTAACTTCTCTGGGCCATACTGGATTTACCATGGCATTTATCATGACTCTGGCTTCTCTCTAGTTAATTTTTTTAAGGAGATAGGGTTATTAAGGAAGAGTCTGAAAAGAACTGACTTCCATAAAACTTGCTAATGTCCAGGTATGAGGAACTCATCAGAGTATGCTTCACTGTGTATCTATACTTTACATTAGATTGCCCACTTTGGTTACATCAAGGTTGCTGCATTGATTTCAGCATGGTGGGATCTGCTTGGTATGACTGTGATCCTGCTGAAAGGTTCTGTAAGAAGCAGGAGAGACTTTAGTCAAAGAACTTCAAAATACCTCTCTCACCGATAGGGACTGCCTTCAGGCAAGTTCAGGTTTTAGTCTCCCCAGATTCATTCCCGGCTTTTCTGTTGTTACTGTCAACTGCAGTGTACACACTGGCTCTCTATGAACTGGGATGACTGGATTATCTAATCGATACTAGCCAAGAGTCAAACATACACAATGTCGGGGGTTTTTAGCAACTATAACAGCTAAAACATTTGTTTCTGAAAACCTACTAGAACTAGGTAAAAAAAAGATCATGATGACAATTTTCTTTTTGATTAACTATATCCCGGATAAAACAATATCATAAAGATTTCTGAAAAAGTATTACTATGTTTCCTAATTATCTGGATCTGATTTCCACAATATGTCCAGCCCCAGTACCACAAATAATCCCAATGTTGTGTTATTAAATTTTCAATTTTTTCTGATGTGAGTTAGCCTATCTAAGTTCATGTTTCAGCCGGCGAAGAATCCAGAAGTTTTTCTACCAACTAAGCCAATCAATCTGTCTTCTGGATGCTTTTATTAACTCAAAGGAATCTGCAACCTTTCAAAGTCCTCAGTCATCATAATTAATCCAGACCAGGGAAAGGGAAAGAATCTAAAGGGTTCTTTCAGCTTATTGTGCCTGGACAAGTGAATAGCTGTAGTAAGTTCACTAGTGATGTGCTGAAGTAATCTATTACGTTACAAAGATGTCATCTTTTCCAAATTAACATCAAACAGCTCTATATCTGTCCACTTTCCACCATAAGTGAGCAACAGGATTAACACTCCTTTCCCACAGCATCTCAGTGGATTTAACTATTTATTAATTGTCTGTCCCCTTGATTACAATGAATGCTCAGACTAATAATTAAATTCCAGTTGCCTGGATAGCCAGCTTTCTAATGATTAATAAAAACCCTGCAGCATAACAGTAATCAGTATAAACATCCATTAAAAAACAATTATGTCACTGTTGAAAATGCTGAGTGCCTGTGAAGCCATTAATCAAATGCAAAGTGCTTTTCCAGTCTCACTAACTGTAATCAGTCATGGCACCTGAAGGTCTCCAAGTCTGTCACAGAAGCCCAATGTCTAAGTACAGGAGGTACTAAACACTGAATCCATATAATTCCCTGATGGATCAAAACTTTCTTAGAACAGCTTCATGAAATGAAGTTGTGCAGTTCAAGGCTCTGGTGTGATAGCTACAAAGCTCAGTCTCATCCAGGGGTGGATGAGCTTACAGATCTCACACCAGTCTTATGCCTATACCTGCATGCGCATGGGAAAGCATAACCCAAGCTGACTAGGTGACATAGAAGGTTAGCAACTCAGCTATAGAAATAAATTTCTGAAACATAGACATTTTCATTACATTTTGGGCACCCATAAATAAGCCTTTTATAGCCATCCAATGGCCATATCCTTAACATCTCTGATATAAACCCTACAAATAATGAAGTGAAACAAAGAGGATCAAACCCCACAGCCACAAAGGTTGTTGGTTTTGGATTTTTCTTCTTCTTTTGTTTGTGCATATCACTAATACACACAAGTTATGTTTTTTTCCCTCCAGGAATGCCTCTGAAGAATTCTGTTCTCTTCTGTAAATGGGGACTGTAACCTGGAGCTTGTTATAAGAGTATGAGACAAGGAGGAATGCAGAGTTTCAACAAGATCTTATGGTTTATGTGGATCTCTGCCTAACTGTCACCTGCTCAGCTCTTGGAAGAGGATCTGACACACTCTGTGAGGTTATGAGCCTCATGGCAGGATGCTGGAATACGAGATGCTTTACTGATGCTGGGTGTGCCTGCTGATACTAAGAGGAAAACAGTGATTACAGGCGAGGTTTGGGGGGAAAAAAATTAGGTACGTGGCTCCAGGCTACAGAAAGGTAGCCCAATTTACCTGGGATTACCAACCTTGATACTTTTGTAGCAGGTAGTTATCTCCAGGTACTCTTTCAAAGCAGTCAGCAATGCCAGCAACCAGAGGTTTTTGGTAGAGCACTTATCAAGGAGGTTCTGTACAGGATTCAACATCTATATGAAATGTGATATTCTAATAAAAGGGCAAGAGGTGTAGTTAATGGGACAACTATGGGAACCCATAGTTCTGGGTTTAGATTCCAGGATTTTGTGAACAGATGCAGAAACAGTGAGTTTGTGTATCATATCTCTCCAACAATGGGAGTGAATGTGCTTTGGAGTCTGGTTGCAAATTTCAGCTGTAGCAATCCTGTATATGTGTCAACATTTTGCAAGATGGATACATCCCATACAAACTGTTATCCATGCTGTGGTTCAGCCCTGCTGCTAGTTAGCCTTTATTAGCTAAATGAGTTAAATGAGAATATTTAACCTGGCAGGACCCTAGTGAAGGGAAGGAAAACCAATCTCTTGGCAGCTAAACCACTGCTTCAGGCAAGTAGTTTACCCAGGAGAAAAAACTGCCTCTCTGTACATACATACATACATACATATAAGTATGTTCTATGTTGGGTGATTAATTTTCTTCAACTTCTACTTGAAAATAACTTGGAGTGCAGTAATTCATTCTAGATTCAGAATGTCTGTTTCGTTTTTCTGTATACAACAGAATAGGCCAAATTAGGTCAATTCATCCAACGGGGATGAATGAATTCCTGGGAACTGGGGACTACTGCAACCAGTCTAGTAGGGGTAGTCAGGAAATGACAGGACTGCAGTTAGTTTCTACCTTTACTGTAAGAAGATGATGCTTCTGCCACCTGCAGTGGGTTCAAAGCAACTACTAATATTAGAAAGGTGAGCTGGAGGAGAGAAAGTCAGGATTTTGACTTATAGGTGAAGTCAAATAGGTATGGCAGGAGAACAGATGGAGAAGGGAGTACACCACCATTAATATTGGCTTTGCCAGTAGTAATCTTTAGTCCCGTGATTTGACCAGCAGTTGTTCTGCAGGTGGGAACTGAGGTGCCTTCTCACTGGGTCATAGCATTGTGTTCATAGCGTCAGGCATGCATTTGAGCTAGAAACTGTGACTTTCCAGCAGAAAATGGTGATTGTAGAGCAAAGCCACTCTTTAACAGGCCAAGAGAAATATCTGAAACAAGTAGTATTTCTGTGAACAAAAAGTGCACATTAGACTAGAAGGACAAAATTGCTAGATTGTGGCTGAATTAGAAAAGCTCTGAATGCCTGCAATCTAAGGAATATGGGTGATCTTGATTCCAGATCTTGAAAACAAAGCCTCAACCTGCTTTTTATTGCATTGTCTCATTGGGAGGAACAAAGCTTCTACAAATCAAAATAGAGCTGAACTCCTTCCCAGATTTTGAATTAGCTTCATGTTGTTGTTAAGAAGGTAAAGAAATCTTAACTCAAAAGGACCCGATGCAATGCTTTGAAGAAGTTAATCATCTGCTGTTCTTGCAGTCCCCTGCCAGAGAAAAACTTTCTAAATTTATACCAGGCAGAGGTCTGACCTCTATTGCCGTCACGGCTGAATCAGATTCTCTGCATATATCTCTAGTCTGTACTAAAGAAAAGGGAAAGGTCTGATGGGTGAATAAATTCCCCTGGAATATTTCTACAATTTTCAAAATAGATGTGTGAGTTTCCATTAGGGAACAACATTGGGAAAAAAAAAAAAGGGAGTGAGTGTACAGAGCAGATGCATTAGTGGAAAACCACGGCCATTTTTCTGCCTTAGTCTTCCCATGGGGATACCAGCACTTCAGCTACAGAAATCATGTCTGCACACAGCATATTTACCTTGTTCACACCACAACACCCACCTGGCATCCAGACTTTTATGCAGAGTACATACATATATTAACATACGTGCATACAAAATCATTTCATATGTATATCTAGAATTGCAATTGCTTCCCCAGTCAAGCTGGTATTTTAATGGACTGATACTAATGGGAAGTCATCATATTTGACACTGTGTGAGGGGGCAGGGAGGACAACAGGAAATCTTCTTGTAGCCCGAATTATACAAGTAAAGTCTACACTAATTGCATAAAATGGTGCAGGATTTTATAACCACTCTCACTTCTAGAAAGAAGGTGGACTCAATAGATTCTGCACGTTGCAGAATTCAAAGTTCTTTTGGACATCTAGGCATTATACCTGAGGGGAGGGTGAAGAGTTCAAAGGGGGAGAAGAGAGCCTCCATATTAAAACCAAGTGCAGACATGAGGTGCTGTGCAGTATCCTATGAACTAAGTCTGACTCATGGTAGTTCTTGGAGGTATCTGCATCACAGTCAGCAGCCCCTCTCCTAATGATGAAAGCGGCACTCCTGAATTAAAAAGTGGCACATCTCCTGTAGCAGACTGAATGACCCCTGATCTGAACAGAGCAGTGATCTCAAATTCCTCACTATTGGACTCAGCAGAAACAATGCCAGATGAACAGCAGAAAATGCTATCACAGCAGCCACATTAGTCTCTTATCCTGCCATGCAGGGTACAATCTAGGTCAGGAACCCTGACCTCAGCACACACTCACAGGCAGCCAAATACACACATTCATCCAAAACACTGCAAATGAATTTCAGAACCAGCACACTGTACTGTATGCACTGAGAATGCTGTATCAGTGTGGCTTGTTACCAGGGAATTGTCCTGATGCCAGATGTGATGGTGTGGCTTCCTTCTCCTTTTAAGAGATATACAGATTATCGAAAAGCTATTTTGGCTTAACATTCCCACTGTGGAAGCTCCCTGGCCAATACATAGTGATTTTCCCACTGCCTATGAACACAAAAAGAAATAAATAAATGAGAAAAAATTCAGCCTAGTGTAAGTGAGGGCAGGCTATTCTTTTGTAACAGTGTGTCCTTAGGCTTTTATAAGAGCTTCAGAGGGCCTAACAGCGAGCTAGCTCTTCATTTAGCACACTGCATTCACTAAAACATTTAATTAGGAAAGTAATGACTTCATTGGTCCAGCAGAACTTTGAACATCATCCAAGAAATTTACAGTAGTAAAAAAGGCTCAGCAAATCATTCACTGGAAGTGTAAGCAATTAGAAAGATGGAATTCTATTTTGTCTAACATGTAGCAGTGGTTCCTAAATTGGGCAGTTATTTTTTGTTCTTGGGAATGTGCCGCCCACAAGAATTCTGAAACTAGAGTTTAATTGATGAGATTTACGATTTATTTTGCAGTCATAAGCATTGAGATGTCCAGTGCAGGGTTGAATTCCAAACTGCTCTGAAGGCTGGAGAACCAGCACATATATATATTCTTATCATATTCATATCCATATCTCCAAATGCTTAGGAAGCATAAATCTGTGTCCTTTTGTTTCTAAGAGCTGTGGTCCATTGCTATGAGGAAAATGCAAACCAGGAAACAGGATCAACTTTCTTTTTAGAAGGAGGCGCTGGGGCTGATGTCTTTTCAGTGCAGAGCTGTCCTTAATTCAATAAATGTCTTGGAGTAAAGTAATAACTACTTCAAAGGGGTTTATGCACACACAAAGAAGATGACTTTATGTACAAAAGCCAAAGGTCCACTATCAAAAACGAAAGGCAAAATGAACGTGACCATGATACACTATCAAGCAAATGCTTGATCCCATACCAACTGGGATCCTGAAGCAGTCTGAGTCACGCTAAGTTTGATTTGTGCACATCTTGTAAAGCCATTTGTAACAGACTGGCTGAAAGGAAGCAAATAAACCATCTTGGTGATGTGTGAAATTTTAGGCTGAGAAAGCCACCTGCAGCATTTTGTTCAGGAGCAAGCACTAAGAAAAGGATGTCAAGTGCAGCCTGCATTGTTGGGGAAGAAAAATAGGAAAAGAGGAGACAGAATGACAAAGCTTGAAGATTAAATGATCCTGAAGGAAATTGAAAGACTAATCAACTTTGGAAAAACTGTGAGCAGCAAGAGATCATGGAATTGGACTAAAAGGCCCTGCCAGTTCCATCTGCCCAGACCAGAATGAGTTCTTAACTCACTGCTCCAGAGAATTGCATTACCTTTGAGTAGGGCAAGTAACAGCTAACCTTTTAGATTATTATCACTACTACCACACCAACTGATACCGAGTTTGTGAGCTAACACAACATTTCCAGTCTTTCAGTTCAATAGCAGAGTGGGTGTATGGAAATGCCATCATTTTGGCAATCAATCAGTTTATTAAAGTCTCCACTGAAAGGCCAAACAGATTCTGTTATGCTGAATGAACAGCAGCACCAGCTAAGCCTAGAAATGAGAAGGGAAATTGCTCTTGCTGCAGGCCTAAGAAAAGCCTTTTTTTCCCTTCTGAAAGCAGCTAGGGTGTGGTTTAGTTCTTTGCCTTTCTTACCAATATATGGGTTTACATGAGAAGATGAAACTTGAGACTTGATGATAAGCATTTAGAAACTGTTTTTTTGAGAAAGTTGGTGATTGGAAACAGAGAGAAACGTATGCCTGGGTTGAGGAATGCTGTCAAGGAAGCCTTTGGTCCTAACTGGCCATGAATGGTGTGTTGTACCTTGAGAGCAATTTGGTGACTGTGGTCACTTGTGGTTGCTTCTGAAATCTGCCAGTGGAACTTGTGTCAACAGCAAGTGTGCAGCAAAGCATGATTTTTTTGCTGACGTGAGTATTCCTAAAACTATTCAAATACGGAAAAATGAGCAATTAGATTATTGTAACTTTTAGTGTTATGGCAGTATTGAAAATATTGCCTTGGTTAGGTAGTATTACCCCTACATTCTAAGGAACTTACATGTTGTAAAATTGGTAATTGTTTCTCTAGATATTCTGAACAATACCCTGGACAACAGGTGAATATAAAGATCCAACAGCAGCTGGGCTGGAAAAAGTGACAGTGTTGTGACTGTGGCTTTTGAGATTGAACATGATTGCAACAGAGAAACCTGCAGATTATTTCTGAATGCCACTGCAGTAGGTAGATATCACACAAACATCAGTCTATAGCAGTAGAGACGGGGTATGCCAGGGCGAAAGGCAATCAATGAAACACAGAAACATACCCTCTGAGTCTGTTCCCATAAAGACTTTTGACCTCTTCTAAACCAAGAAGTGCCTGTATTAGCAGACAAGAGTGAAAACAGGTTGCCTGTTTCTCTCTTCTCCCTCATTCTCTGACCCAGATTCCATTCACGCATCCTCACTAGTTAGAAAGTCAACTCATACAAAAAATTAAATCTTACTTGAGAAACTTGCTTGTTGGTTATGTGGAAGAAAAGCCTCCTGTACCCCCTAAAGGAGTGTATGGGCCAAGAAGCATAAGAACTTTTCCACTGTATAAGGAAGTCATTAATAAAAATTGTGATTTTGCCGTTCTTAAACTTCATACGTCTGATGGCTCCTCCCAGTTCTAAAATTGATGAGATTTTATTAAACTTTCTAACCCAGGACAATGGGAACTGGGACAGGGAAAGTCACAGTGCATGGTTACAGTTATTCTGACATTTCACAACCTGTAAGCGGCTTAACTTGCACACCAGTGCATTCATTCAAGGGTTTACTTTAGGCCCATTTCTTACTTTCATTTGACATATTAACTTCTCTTTTTTTTCTCTTTCTCTTTTCCTTAATTACTTTCATAATAAGGGAAATAATGAGAACATGCAAAATATTCATAAGATCTCTTTACTCCAGTGGGATGGGCAGGCATGGAAACAAATTTCACTACACAGGGATTTACCAGAGGAAGCAGAAAAGGGAAGGGATGGGGAAAGTCCTGAAGCATTTCTTTCCTGACCCAGTAACAGCACAGGCAAGGCAGCCATTTTCCCTTTGTCTCTCGGACACGCTGGGGGCTGCGGAGGGCGTCATCCTGGGAGAGGGGTTACTCTGCCCTTTTGAGCTTATCTTTGTTCCCAGGGAGTCTGTGAGATTTCATCAACTTTATAACTAGTGAGTATTACTGTTATTTTTTGCCTGTTGCTGTTTCATTTTTTTATAGACTGGTTTTTTTTCACTTCCATCTACTCCTATTTCTTTCTCCTTATTGGTGGAAAGGATTTGTTAAAACTAACGGGAAGGTAACTCATTTTAGAGTGTCTGCCTCTTAAATTGTCTTAAACCAAGGCACTGTGACACTGTGGATATCCAGAGCACACTGGCTATTGCCAATACTGCATTATCAGAAAACAAGAAGCTTAAACGGAAGCAGAGTGAGTCCATTGAAACCCAATCCCCATGCTTCATAGCTCTGCTCCCGTCTCACTCTGAAGAGAGAGAGTTCAGCCCTGTTTATCACCATGTCCTTCTCTGCACTAGGCTTATTCTGCACCTTACACCAGTTTCAGCCCCAACAAGCACTGTTGGCCAACGCTTTTCCCTCTAGATGACAAATAATAGATTTGAATGGTTCACAGTAAGCCATTCCTCCTCAAATTCACTTAAATCCCTTCAGTGCTTTTATGTCTTTTAAATTACAGCTAAATAAAAGGGTATTTAGGTTTCAGAGATTAAAATTATTTACTTACCATACATAACAACTGGAGCATTTCCACATATCTGGGGAGAGAGACAAACTTTTATTAATTGCCATCAAATGAATACTGAAGGGTGGACTGCACAGCTTCAATTTTAGAAGAGCAACAGGTAGGTTGTAAAAACAAACTCACACTTTTTCTGAAGACATCAGCTCCTGGGCAATGAGGTAAGCTCTGGACTGGCCTTCTTTCTGTCAACAGAAGAAGTCAGAGGCAATTAAGAGATGTCGCATTCCACAAAGTAAAGCACTGTTAGAGAGCACATTGAACTGACATATTTCTATAGTAAAAATAGTGACCAGACTTTTATTCTTTGTTGTTCAGTGTCTGGCATCCTGGACTTTCCATGACAGGCCGTTTCCCCAGTTAAAATACTAGTAATATAGTACAATATAATAGCTGCTAAACAGATGGCAAGTTTGAAAAATGTCTTGTTATTGAAGGAGGAGTGAAATTTTCTGTGGATTTTGACAGGTCTAAAATTTGTCTAAGAAGCAGAAAGTGCTTAACTTTGAACAGGCTAGGTCCATGGCTGTTGAGGATATACTACATGGAAAAGGGAGTTCTTTATCAAAATGGTCATATTCCAAACTGTTCTGAATGCTGTCAGTGAGACCTTTGGAAGCAAATGGGGCAAAGGGCTTTATTGCATATAAACAAAGTGCCTAAACTAAATGGCCATAAATATCTCCAGAATTAGTTTAGTACTTCACCAGACAACATTGTTTGAAATCTCAGAGGCATCTACTTAACTGGTGGGCATCTTGGAAGACACAGATAACTGTGAAAGAAGCAAACTGCATGGCTCTGAGGTGCAAATGGCTAATAGGGTATTTTGCTCCCACTTCATGACTCATCCTTATGGTAAGAGATGACCAAAGCATAGAAATATGTACTGAAAGGAATGTACTGGGAGAAGTTTGACTTTTTCAGCAGTGATGAATTAGGGAGCTAAAATAGCGGTCTAGTAGTTGTAACGACAAGCAGCCCTCAGTGACCTAAAGTGGACTCAGGAGAAATGAGCATAGTATAAAATCTTTGTGACATTGCTTGCCAGACCAAGTATACTGGTAAGAAGACTCAGTGAAGCAGAAAGTCAAGGGTCCCTACATGGCTGCCATGGCTTCCATCTGCTTGGCATCAAGCAAAGGCTTGGAGCGAGGCCCAGAGGGCAGCTTCTGAAGAGGGAACTGGGAGAGAGCTATACCACAGGACTAGGCACATGAATGGCTGCAGGGAGTAAAGATTTCTAAAATGCTGGCAACTTTGCAGTGTTATAATAATCACTTGAACTTTGTTTCAGAAAGTGAATAGTTGAGGCACCTGCACCCACTCTATCCCTTGTTCCCAGAAGTCTGTCTACACACACTGCTGTCTATCTCAGAATCCATTTCCTGGTTAAACAAACAGCAATTTAATAACACAAGACAGACAATGCCTAGAGACACTCTTGGACTTGCTCTAGACAAGCCATGTGACACTGAGGTCCCTGAATTTTGGCTAAGACATATTAATCATAAAGATTGATGGCAATTTGGTGACAGTGCCAGTCACTCCCCTCTGAGCATAGTGCCAGCTCTCAGTTGTGCTGACCCAGCTGTTTGCATGACCTTGACCAGAACCAGACTGGTCTCCTGATCCAGCTTAAAAAAATTGTGGGGCTGGGGGCAAATCTGCATCCATGGGGCTAGAATGGAGTTGTTTGGCCTAAGAGCAGCACAAGTAGATCACAAAACAACTTCCTAAACCAGAAGCATTAGTATTGTGCAAGTCACTTTCTCTGGAGTACTCTTTTGGAGTACCCTCTGCATTTCAAAGCAGGGCAACTAGTGAAGACATGAAAGCAGAAGCTCCTTTGCTGTGTGTGCCACTAACTTGCCATGCTAACGTGGACAAATTGCATCTCCTCATGCATTTTACTATGTGTCTCGTATTTCAGAGATGGCTCAGAGTAGGTGTATTGTAGCTTGATGGTACCCACACGAATGCTACTGTCACAATCAGAGGCTTATAGCAGTTTTATAAGCTTCAGCCTCTGAGTGACTTCATAATGCCCCTTTTGTAATTATTATGCACTATGTAGCAGTTCACAGTAGTGCCAATGGTAAACTGAGGCATTACAAGAACAATTCACTTTTTCAGGTTAGCGCTGTGAATCAGTGAGAGAGAAGGAAAAGCAGTCAGGAAAAGACAGTCCACATCTGTCTTCCAGATCCCATCCCTGAAGAGCTAGATTACAGCTGTCCTGGAGGATCTGTGTAATTATATAAATTAAGAGCCGTCCCTTGAAAGGCATCTGAATTAGGTGCTTCCTCAAGGCACACAAATCTGTAATTCCCAACTCCAGCACATTTCAGCTTTGTGTCTGTGCACGAGTGCATATTTTAATATGTTAAAGGTTTGCAAAACAGAATGATTACTGGAATCTGGAAACCAAGCCCACCCAGTAGAAACATGTAACGAGCAGCAAAGGCATTCCTATGTACTGCTGCTGTTACATCAGTAGCTGCCCTGCTTGTGAGACCTTTGAGACTCTGCTTAGTTTTCCCTGTTTGTGTGCAGTGCAGGTCTTCTCCATCTGCCCTATGGCATGGCTGGCCCCCTTTTTGTCCACTGTCTTTTATTATGATGCCTGGGAGAAGGGTGGAGCATCTTACCTCCAGTGCTGCCTTTTTGTAAGAACAGCATTAGGGATTGTTTCTGTATGAAGTTACCCTTCATTCCTCCAGCACACCACCAGTCTGGCTAGAATTAGATATATTAAACCAGAAGTCCTAAATGACTAACCAGAATGCTTTGGGTTTTCGTTGGCATAAAATTCAGCCACATCTGATCTGAATTCCCATTCTTTTATATCATTTTGCTCTGGCTACATGCTATTCACCTTGCTATAGACTTTCACATTTTGCCACCAGGGTAAGATCACATCCCTTGTATGCTGTCTTTATACAGTTCATTGTTATTGCTGATTTTAGACTAAACTCAACAGTATTTGCATACAGACTGGATTACTTTTAGTACAGTTAACTGGCAAACAGATATGTGTTCTGGTTGAAAGAAATGTCTTTATGTTCCAGCTATGGCTTTATTAGTTGTTCTAGGATTTGTATTAATTTATTTCCTGAGTACTTTAAAGACTATAACTCTTAGAGTTATTCACATAGACTAATCACATTCTTTTATTCTTATTATTCTTCTGAGATTCCCTTCAGCTCAAACTCTTTCCTGTGTTTGCAGACCGATTTAAGAGAACATTCTTAATTGTTCCTTTGCCTAGTGGCTTAAGGTAGTTTGCTATATATCTTTAATACTATAACAGAGTTCTTAAAATAGCTGATGTTGCTTCACTATTTCTAGCACCCCATTCATCCAACTACTGCTTCTTCCTTCCAAAGGCACCCTGTAAAGGGAGACAGCCTCTTATCGCCGTGGGGCAAATCATGCAATTGATTGCAGTCTAAACACCTTCTGTTGACTACTGGGGTTATTTTTAAGCCTGTTGCTTTATTTGATCAGCATATATCATACATCTTTAGCATTTGTGTGACACCATCTGAATCAAGCAGCATGATGAAAATAGCTCTTGAAGCCCAGTCCAAGGCATGATGCTTTATAGTGTCCTTACAGGACCAAGTGTGTGGCTCTCTGCAAGATGCTAGGAAAATGAATTCTTGAATTGGCAGGTGGGTTCCTGCCCCTTACCCATCCCCACTGATTCCCAAACCTGTGCTTCATCTCTGTGTATTTCCTCAGAAACTGTTCACACCACCCTGAGGCCTCTGCTGTCATTTGTCCCTCATGTGTTTGCCCTTCCCCAACCCTAATCTACTTCCCCAGGTAGAGCTGTTAATGTAGTGGTTGTAGTAACGTAGTAGGAAGGCAGATGCATTCCCCATACTATCATCTCAGTGAATTCCTTTAAAGACTCAATTGTCCTACAATGAACCTAAAGACTGGAACCTAGCTTTCTGCCTTGCCTGCAAGTTTGACCACTATTCTTCATAAGATGGGTTTTTTTCCTCTTCTCTGGATGCAGCATAAAATCACTCCTCCCTGCTGGGTCCTTATCTTCAGTAAGCCAAGGGTTAGAACTGTCTCAGGGACTCTGTCAGTTTTATAATAACTGGGGGTTTTATGAGGCTAGTGACAAAGGTTATCAACTGCACAGGAGATCCAGTCCTCAAAAAATGCCTACAAGAAGGGAACTGGCTGAAGACTTTTGCTTGAAGATTCTGACAGTAAAGCGAGAGGCCCAAGATATGGCAGAGTAGCTGATTATCCAGCATATGCAGCATCTTCCTCAAACTACCAAGGCAATTCATAAACTCCGATCATAACTAGCAATAGGTGAAACCTACCAGTATGTACTGATTTTAGTTCAATTCAAAGCATGGAGCTGTGCTTCTCAAAAGTACACTTTCAAGATTATATTGTCTCTATTTCTGATCTTTTTTAAGCTGGAAATTCTGAGACTGCTACAAAAATTAAGTTCTGACAAAGGGAACTCTGCTTAAAGTCAGTGTCTAGTCAAATCCCAATTATTAAGCTCATTTACTCTGTAATTCCTGTAACAGAGGTGAAAGCCCCTCTGTTTGCTCCTTCAAAGAAAGCTGATAATGTAAAAAAATACCTCAAGAGACATTATTGTCTATGTTTCAGATTGTTTACAGTGCAGGGGTTCCAGCAGCCCCTGAAAACTTCTCCACACTTGCGTGAATCTGGTCCCTAGGAGAGTAGGGATTCAAAGGAGACAAGCTGTTGAAACAATACCAGGAGTGTGTGTACAAAGCTAACTTTTGATATAATATTTACTTGTAAAAATGAGCCTTAAAAAGAAACATCAGAGGAGAAAATCTGCTTCAAACTGGAAGTTTTGTGAATCTCCAGCAAACGAGCTAGGAGAAAGCAGGTGAGCAAAACCAAAACATGCTGCTTGCATTTTGGTACAGGAATTCATTCATGTCAGTGAAAGACAGCAGGTAGAATCCATCTCAATGCAAAATGAAATTCATATATCTGGACACAGGGAGGAAATTTTATCATTTAGGGTCTTTCATGCCTTTATTTAAACCAAGTTTCCCTGAGAAGGAGAGAAAAGGAAATCAAACCAACAAACCCCAGAAGATTTTTTTGTTTTGGTTTGGGTTTGGTTTTCTTTGTTTGTTTGGTTTTTGTGTATGCATGTGTGTCTTTTGGAAATCTAAATTTAGGTCTTAGTCAGCCAGCCCTAAATGTCTGTTTTGACAAGATTAGCTCATTTTGAAATCCATGGTACTACTTCTGCATCCAGACCAATACATCTTTCCCAGTTCTCTCCAAGTGACAGTGCATCTGAACTCTTTCATGTTGTATAGCTGCTCCATGTTGTCCTGAAGATTTTTCTCAAAGGGATGTATCACTTCATGGGGGAGCTGGACAACTTCTTTACACTTTGTCATTATAGAGACAGGTTTTGTTAGGGCAGGAAGTGTTCCCTTGGCTCACGGAAGATTGGTGTGAGAAGATAACAAACAGAGACGGGAGCAGCAGAGTAGGAAAAACATTCCTCTGTAAGGATACCAGTGTTTTCTGAGACAAGATCACTCACTGGTTCATTAGTCAGCTTGGAAAGATGGCCTGTTGTCAAATGAAGCTGTTTTAAGACAGCTCCCCAAGAGCTTGTGGAAGTCTGGCACTGGGTACTGTGACCCCTGCTGACAGTTAGCTTGAGAAGCAAAGGCCAGCCAAGCAACCAGACCTGTTCTGATGTTCTCTGTTAGCCATGTGCAAGTATTTAGTTTGTGTTCTCCTCAAGAGTGGGAAGAATACCTCCAGTTAGACTCCGAAGCACATGGTTGTTCTCTCTAAATGCTGCCTTCTTCTCTGACAGCTACCCTGTGTGGTTACACCAGCACAGCAGAACAATTAAAATGCATGATGTGTGATAAGGGAGACATGTGGAAAAGCATCATTTCCTAGTGTCTTGAGTAAAACCCTACAAAAAATGGCATAAAATTGGTTTTAGTGGTCTTGAATTTGCTTCCAAGTGCACAATGATTGCATGCATTTCCCTTGTGAACTCAAGTCACAATTGTGTTGTCACTTCGCAACTAGCATCACAACTAAGAGATGCTGAGAAAGCTAACTGTCTTAGATAAGACACTAGGGTATGCTCTAGAAATGCTTAGTTTGTCAGCTAAGTAATAGGAAATTAACTGAAAGGAAAAAATGTTTTTCACTTAACAGGGAGTGTCAGAAATTTAAAGGCTTTTCCCTTTCCAAAACAACGTGCAAACAACAACCAACCAAAAAAAGGTCACAAATCTCAGAGGAAAGAGTATAAAGGTTAGTTGTGACTGTTTCACATGTTTCATGTCATCGAGGAGAACAAACCACAATCTTTTCCACTGGTACCAGAGGCATCTCAGCACCCTGCATGGCAGAGGTAAATGTGATATAGCATGAAGAGAAATCAAAGGAACCTATTCCCGCTCTGAGATCAGAGCAACAGCAATTTAATTTGCCTTTCAATGTCATTCTGCATTCTGCTTGCAGTTTCTTTTTGTGTTTCTCAAGAACTGGTGTCCTGGTAAAGGGGAAACTCTGCTCTCCTCTCTATACTTGCCTCTATACTCTCTATACTTGCTTTGTTTAAGCTTCACATTCTGGAAATGCCTGAAGAGATCTGATCTTCCTAGAATCAATCTACTTGTGCTTCTTCTTGACAGAGCTGACCCTTACTTAGCCATTACCTGGATTTAGAGGATCATCTGCACAGACTTTTTCAGGCTCTGACACAGGCTCATGACCAAACAAAAGCCATCTACAATCAGGAAGTAATATAACTGACACTGAGAGACCACGTCAAAAGGAAAGGGCAGAGAGATGTGTAGGAAAGCAGGATTTGCAATTTTCCTCGGCAGCCTTAATTCCTGGGGTTCCCTGGAAAACTTTAGAAGAACATATCCGTTTGTTGCATGCATACCTAATGAGCTATGCTCTGGATGCTTGCACAATCTCACTCAAGAGTAGACTGTTAGGCTCATATTAGGTTTTGAGAACAGACACACACACACATATGTGCATGTATGCACACACATCCACATTCCCATGAAAAACAAAGGTAAATTTGTCCCTAAACCTGCTCGATGCTGTTTAACAACTGCACTGTTAGTCAGCTTACTGGAAGTAAAATCAGTTTTGGATGGTGCCAAGCTATGGTCACATTTCCATGGTCTTCTCCATAATTTGTTTAAGAGCTGTTTTATTAATCAGAAATCAGTAAAATAAATAGAAACACAAGTGCATTTTCCCTTGATGAGGGAATTTTGAGATGGCAGAGACCTATTAGACAGCTTACTCCACCCAATGCATAACTGGTTCCAATAATGCATTTGTCCTTTTTTACTCAATGTAATTTTAAATTCTCAAGATTGCAACTAAATGCTTTGGAGTGAGACATTTTCCCTGACATTCAAGTCAGGCCCTTCTTGCTGTTTATATTGCCTCCACTGTCTGTCTTCAGACTACATTCTTTGCCTTTGCCACATGCTGCAGAGGCAAATTATTCCTAGCACAGTAGAGGAGTAAAGGACTAAAGGCTCTGCCATTTCTAAATGAGCACCAGACAAAGAGCAGAGAAGAGTTGAGAATCCAGGTTCTTCTGCAAATTGCTTTTCTGTCTCCAGGTTTCATGCATTAACCATTTTTAGGGTTTTTTTACCTTGTTGGTGAGACTGGGATCACCAAGGCTGCTCTCATCATCTTCTGAACTCTTTTGTTCCTCATCTGATGTAACAACTTCCATTGGTGCCACAGAGACTGGGCACACTTTGTAGGGCTCAGTGTAGGCACTGCAGAAAAACAGAACAGACTAGCTCAATGGTGTTATTCCCAGACTCGCTGTTGCTCAGGCATATAGAATCCCTGCAGAACTGCAAGGCTTGGAAAGCAAGATTTATCAAGCAGGGGTTTTTTTGGCTACTAGGTTCAAAGGCAATCATTTAGGCAAGCAGCAGTCTCTGAAAGGAGCAATGGAAAGTTAAATGAACTTGTTCAAGCTTCCTCAAAAGATGAATGTTCTGGCCCAGTTTGAAGTAAAAAATTCATACTTAGTTGCAACCAGAACTGCTTTGTTCCTCCCTAGTCAATCCCTCAAAATGGATGCAGTAAAATCATGCTGACATTTTAAAATGGAAGTTAGATATTGTGACAATGGGTTTTCTGGGAAAACATCAAAAGGATGAGAAAAGTATAATGGTAGTACCAATGGCATCAATTAAAGTACAAGATACTCAGGTTCCAGAATCCTGGAGTTGTTTCCAGGGAATATGACTCCAGCTCCAGAAACCCAAAGAAAGCTGTGCGGTAAGAGTACTAGACCTAGTGTGCAACACAGGCCAGTGTAATACAGGCCTGTGGCTTCACAGCATTTTATTAAAAAAAAAAATTCAATTAAAATTGCCAGTGATCTTAAAACCTCCACAAAGCATGACTAAAGCTGATCTGTATATGCTTAGCTCCAAATTCTGTGTGCTGGATCTTGTTAACCCTGGTGGTAGTCTTCCAGATTTTGTTACCGTGTACTCACAAGTTGTATTAAAGTTGTCTCTTCATTTTGACTTTTATATGAAATAGGTGAAGATTTTGGTGTCTTACTCTGTCATGACACCTATGATTTAATAATTCTAAAATCTCTGAACTTCATCCAATTATCCATTAGCATTATTCAATTTACCAACCATTTTAGCATCAGCTTTTGCTGCTATCCACTTTTGATACTGCTCTTGGTATTGCAACACAAAACTCATTATACTTGCACTGGCAAAAGATGTATACCAAGCCGTATATATCAGCTGTAACACCCATCTATTCCTACCTGACTTTACTGAGTTTTCACATTCAAGGATCAGATTTGGTTTTTTGACCACAGTGTCATTCTGGGAGTTTATATGTAGGTTATACACCACAGTGGTCCCAAGGCTTTTACCTTTCCAGGGCAAGGTTCTAGTGTTCAGCCAACAGGGTGAGTCTTTTGTCTTGAGAAACAAAATCTGACATCTCCATGTTTTCCAGTAGACATGTTGGCTAGACAGGACAGTCTGTAATGTGGGCCTGGATTACTCAGTTTCTATTATTTCTATACTTCTCATTTCCTCTGAAACATTAACTTCCTTTCACAGATCTGCTTCATCTCTTTATTTGTCTTTAATCTTCCACTTGGAGATCCCAGACGTGAACAAACCCAAGGCTTCAAAGCCAATAGTAGAGTGACAGAAGGCTAGGCAAAGATGGGCTAATGTAAGTGAGAGGACAGTGATGAGACTCCCTGTTGCAGTGGCCCAGCCTAGTTTTAGGCTGCGTATCAATCAGGACATCCAGTGGGTGGATTTCCCCACCCAGGGCAGTGAATCTGAGGGCGGGTCTGAAGGTGGTGCTGTGGGTGGCATCAATGTGTAGACCACATCCCCCTGGATGTCACTTCAGATGATGACTCCTCCCTCATTCCAGAAACTCCCCTGTTATTCAGTTGTCTATTGGCCTTCACTCTCATGTTTATTCATACTACCTACTGCCTATTCAATTAATGTCTAGAAAGTTCTGTACTGTTGTAGTTCCCATTGGCTTGTTTAAACAACACCCTCCCTATAAATCTTGTAATTGGGTATTTGTTACCACATGACTTTTCCCTATTGGTTTATCCTTTTGTTCCGCCCTTTCTCCGCCCACTGTATAAAAGGCTTTGTAACTGTCATCTAGTGCTCTTTGCTGCTTGTTCTCCTTGTGTCTCTCTTCTCTTGGTCCCAGGTTGGGGAATAAAGACTTGGACTGCTGCTACAAAGAGTCCCTCTCTCCTCCTTTACCTCCGCCTGTTGCAACTGTAGCACACGACTGCTGCCAGCTCCCCGCAGAGGCTCAGAGCAGACTGCTCTATCTAGAGCCTACACTCAGCTGCCGAGCTGCAGATAGGCCCGTTCCTGGGACACTTCAAGCAAGTCGCCTGCTTGGCCTCCGGGCGGTCAAGCGGTCAGCGACACTCCCAAGGTCACTGACCAGATTCTTACTTCTTTTTGTATGGAGAAAGGAAACTCCCTACATATCTGCATTTACTTCTAAGCTGCAAACAGGTGTCTCCCATGCAAGTGTAGCTGTCAGCCTTTCTGTTATGCCTCCAGCTTTTCCCTCATGCGCAGAGTCCAGGAGTTCTCACAGGCTGCCCAGTGCATTTGTCATGGCTGGGTAAAGTCCCAAGCAGTAACACTGTTCCTCACCATTGTCTACTCTGGCTTAGTAGTAGTATCTGCAGTTTTTCCGTGTGGGTGGCATCACCACACTTTGAAGCTGGAAAACCTGTCCAGCTTCAACAGCAATGGGACCTCAGCACAAGAGCAAGGCAAATACAGGAACAGGTCAGGAGACTTTATTAATAATTTAGCCAGTCTCAGTCCTTACTCACACAGTCTTTCAGCACTTTGTAATTGTTTGTCCCAGAAGACATGAAATTAAGGTATTCCTTCCTTTTCTCTCTCTCTCTCTGATACATGACTGCATTATGTTAATATAAGAACACATTATAATTTAGGAAGAATAACTCAGTATATTAGTCTTGTAATCATTATGAATGGCATTATTAAAGGTTCATACAGTAGCAGAACTTGCAATATTGCTGAACTATTGCATGGGCTTTGTTTGCAATAGACCTGCATCCCAGTGGCACCAGCCTGAGTTTAAAGAAAAGTCTCAAAATGTTATGGATCTCATTTGCACATGAGATAGGCACAGGTATATTTGTGCCACCATCTCCATTCTCCTCTTCTCTGACCACTCCAATAGCACTCAGGTCTTTACTTCTGAGACTGTTCTATATTGTCACAGAAACTCCTGGGCAGTGCACCTTTCCCAATACCCCACAACACTTAATCCAATGAACTCACATGTCGTCATCAGTCTTCTATGTCTATGCTCCTGTGATCTCCTAGCGCTCCTAGCTTCTGAAGGCTTGAACTGAGCCCAAGAACGACTAAATGATGCTTTTCTTTAGCTCATTAAAAGCACTGCTAACTGAGCTTACTGCAAGCAATAAACTTTAATGCAATGGAAGATGCAAATAAAAGTGTGGGTGTGAAGAATAAGGGAAGAAATAGTCCGAGAGTTTGCAGTATCTCAATAGACACAGTAATCCCCAACTAATTATCTTCCTTGTAGCAATGATTTGGCTGGATGAGAACAGATTGCTGGCACGTTATCTGCTGCTCCTTCAGCAATTGTCTGTCATCATTCCAAGACTGAGCCATCACAACAAAGGAAGCAATGGGCCTTCTGGGACAGTCTGACATTTAATTGACTGAATAAATGCAGGAGGATGTGGTGCAGTAAAAGTCTTTTCAGTTAGCACCAGTTACATTATAATTAGCAGAGCTGCTGATAGGTACAGAATAGGGAGAAGCTGTATGGATGCACCCTACTAGTTATTTGTGTACTTTTACCTTTGCACGTGTATTGCAACATCTGAAAAAGTGTTCTGGAGTCTATAGACTCTCTGGTTATCCTGCCCCTATAGTATGCTTACATTTGACCTCAAGTGACCTCAGTGACCGAGGGGAGGGTGAAGCCATCAAGGAGAGGGAAGCTGAACTAATCATTGTACTAGCACTTTGTAAATAAAGTCCAGATACAAGTCTCTACTACCTATGATCCCTGCAGAACACAGGCTGGGAAGCTTGAGCACAGACGGTATGTGCATGAGAGAGCACTGTGGAGATACACAACAGGTGTGAGAGCTCAGAGAACATGATTCACAAATTGACAAATACTGTATTTACTCCTGCTTGAATGTGCAATTCTAAAAGAGATACATACCCTTCTTTTATTTTCAATCTATCCTTCAAATGACCTTGCAAATTTTAACCCATTCCTCAGCAGTGATCACATCAATTCTCTAAGATTTTTAGAAGTTATTCAGTCAGCATTAGTGAGATATAAGGATTTAAGTGGGTGATTTAACAGTAGCAAAAGTATCCAGCCAAGGTTATTATAATAAAAGCCTATGAAGACCATGTATTTTTGTTTGCAAAACAATACAAATGCTCTTGGCTGCATGTTCATCTCTTGGTTACACTCCCAAGTGATGTCTTGTTTCCTCCTTTAGAGTCACCAACTGCATGAAAAAAACAAAACAAACAAACAAACAAAGAAAACCAAACCAAAAAAAAAAATCTGAGTTGCTGAAAATCTAAACTTAAGGTCTGTGACTTCCACTGGGGTGATATAAGTCCTCTGTACCAGTAAGGATCAGACTGCTTGCAGTTTGCTTTCAATGAATTAAGTCATGCATCCTAAAGAAAGGCTTATAAATCTCACTTGCCTTCTGCTTCACGGTCTATGCCCAAGCAGCAGTCATGAGGGGAGAAGGGGAGTCCTCTTTCCTGCAAGATACCACTCAGCTATGCTTTATGATACCTGTGGAGTATTCATCCTTTCCACCAAGTGGCTCCTTATACATCTGAAGTGGAGCTGGTCAGGCTGTTAAAATATGCTGGCAATGTCCCTTCAAATACTAGTGTAGTAGATCCATCCCAGTGCCTATAAGGTATCATCATGTGTGTTTGGACAGAGTTACAGCACATTTCTACCTTGCAACTGATTCTGCTGCTGACAGTGGAAGTGTGCTAGAAATTTGTTGGTCAGTCAAGAGCAATACAGCATCTCCTTGAAGCAGTAAGCATTTGTGTACGGTTCAGATGTCATGCAGTTTTAGTGCCACAGTGATCACAGAATCACAGAACAGAATTATAGGATGGTTTGGATTGGAAGGAACCTTAAAGGTTATCTCGTTCCATCCCCCTGTTACAGGCAGGGACATCTTCCACTAGACCAGGTTGCCCAGGGCCTAATCCAACCTGGCCTTGAGCACTTCCAAGGATGGGACATCCACAGCTTCCCTTGGCAACCCACCACTCTCTAGGTGAAGAATTTATTCCTAATGCCTAATCTAAATCTCCCCTCTTTTAGTTTAAGACCATTAACCATTCCCCCTTGTGCTATCACTATCTGCCCATGTAAAAAGACACCCTCACTATTTTTAAGAGCCCTCTTCAAGTATTGGAAGGCCACAATGAGATCTCCTCAGAGCCTTCTCTTCTCCGGACTAAACAACCCCAGCTCTCTCAGCTTGTCTCCATAGCAGAGGTGCTCCAGCCCTCTGAGCCTTTTTTTGCCCTCCTCTGGACCCACTTTAACGGGTACATGTCTTTCTTTTGCTGAGAACTCCAGACCTGGATACAGTACTCCAAGTGTAGTCTCAGAAGGGCAGAGTAGAGGGGGAGATTCCTTCCATGTTAATCATGTGGGAGGGAGCAGGCCAGTGGGAGACTCCTGTGACTGAATCCATCTCAGATCAAAACAAGTGTGATGTGGCCAGTGAGGACATCCAGATTACTCCATCCCTGCTCCTGAGCACCTCCATCATTCTCGTGTGTCTGTCCAGGGACAGGGGACTTCCATAATTGGATTTCCATATTACAAAATGCAGTTTCTGGAGAAGGAGACTGGGTGGCTTATCATTAATCATTGTCACCACTCAACCTGAAATAGTTTCCCTGGACTAAACTGATTTCTTTTGGAAGTAAGTTTCAATGTATTTCAGTCTAAAGAAGGGTATAAACAAGTGCAGCACTTAAGGAACCTCTGCTGTGCTCATTTCATATTTCAAATGAACCAACAATTTGTCTCCACAAGGTATATGCTGCATAAAGGATGATCCCAGCTAATAAAACTCGAGAGGTCAGAAAAGGATACCTTACTTAATGAGTTCCAAAACCAGTGTCCAGGGTGTGCTGATCTTTCAACCATTGTGATCTCATTCGGTTAACAGGTATCTGTTCAGCATTCAGACACCTGGGCTACCTGGATTACCTCCTTGCTGCCTCCCTGTGGTCTTTCACTCTAAATCCCCAGTCAGTGTCAGGACAGAGAAAGAGAGAATAGTTATTTTCTTTGCATCTGTTGCAAACTGCAAATTGAATGATGCAAATTAATTACCACCAATATACTTGAAGGCCAAAGAGCCCCCGATATATTTTCTGAAAATTTCTTGTTGTTTCAGAATTGCCTGCAAGTAAAGATCATAGCAGTATTTGGCCAAAAATGTCACCACAAGATGAAGAAAGCAGTAGAAGAAGCTAGAAATCACATCCCTGGTCCCATTCCTACAGTGGAACCAGTATATTAAAGGTGCTTTTGTCAGTAATTATCAAGACATGACTCACCGTATTCATTGTTTCCACATAGTGGCAGTAGGAAGTAAATGAACTGCCTGGGTTTCTGAGGTAAGCGCTGACTTCTGCTCTGCCTTTTGTGGTGTAACAGAATGTCTTTTTGTCTAGGATGTTTCATCCATTCATACGCAAAACCATGTTTCTGGACTGCTAGAAAACAATCCTTTCAAATATTTGCTAAAGAGAGAATGGCTGTGGTGTTAAGTTCATTTAGACCTAGATCCACCAAAGCTCTGAAATGAATGACATTTATGACCCCAAATATTTTTCTGTATATATTGGTGATTGCATTGGCAATTATTTGACCTGAGTCAGTAAAACAAGCTTTTAGGAACTACCTCAGAAGGTACAGTTATTCTTTCTCTGTAGAGTACATCTTCTACAAGTATATTTTCCCTGAAGCCAGCTGAGTGGTGATGAGCTTGACACACCAACTCAGATCACATATGCTGAATTTATAAATGACTACTAAATTGCTGCCATAACCTTCCCATCCACAGACCCCACCCTGTGCCCATTTTAACTCCTCTGTCACAGGAATCTTAGCTCATAACTAGTTATAATGTATTGGATGCAAGACCAGAATCTCACCCGGACACAGCTGGGTCATGCAAAACCAACATACATAAAATTCATGCCATCCAGTGGGAAGGAAAAATAATCAACACCTGCAAAGATCCCAACCCTCCATTGTTGGGCCAAGAGGATTGAATCCAGCTTTTTTCTGCATGCAGTATCCCTATCCCTGTCTTTATCTCAAGTCCCAAGCCCAGTCATTACTAGTTCAAACTCTCAGACATTGACATTCTTATTGCAAAAAATTAAAATCATATTAACTCAATGCAGTGATAGTAATTTGGGAGATGCAATGGGTGCTGAAGTACCCTGTTTTATTAAAACTGATTATTTATTTTCTTGTATCCATTTGTAAATGACTGTTTTAATTCATTCTGCAAAAAGAAAGGCTCATTACTAAAGGAAATGAAAGTCCAAATGCATTTAAAGCCAATAAAAGGAAATGCCTATTAGTGCAGCATGTGTTTAGCCAGTCAGTTCTCTGTTACGCCAGATCATCAAGGCAAATATTGTATCTGAAGTCTGAGAAGGGCAGGAAAGACATGATGTCTGCTAATAACATACACAGCCTGTCAAGGCAAGGTAACACAGGGATAATCACATTTCTTACTCTGAGGCATAAGCTGTTTGCCTGCCAAGGCCAGAAAGGTGCTCTTTCTAATTCCACAAGCATTTCAATTTGAATTTTGCTCTTTCTTGCATTTTTGTGGTGCAGAATATAGGAGAGGGGAAGAGGATTTTTGGTCAGGTGCATAAGGCTTTTGCTCTATTCCAGACAACTTCAGGGACAAAACTCTCTCAGCTTCAACCACTGCTCCTGGAGATGCTCACAGAACAACAGTGCTGGTGCAGGTCTCGTTTTGGAAGGGAATGCAGGAAGCGCAGCACAAAGGTGTTTGAGCTCCATCTCAGGAAATGTCCTCTGGCCCAGCCTGGGACACTATGAGTAGAGAAAGGATAAGAGAAAGCCTGAATGAGGTTTCACTAGATGTGCTAGGATGGATGGCTTTGAGGCTTTTGCTTTGATGCACCTGTGTAGCCAATCCACACTTCAGGTTCAGTGATGTGCCCTGGGATGCACCACTGTCTGTAAACACCATTACCCTCCCCAGTCCTGTGGCTTTAAAACACTAGGTAAAACAAAGCAGCAGTAAAAGCTGGACATGCCTGAAAACAAAACACAGTGTCCTTGGGCCTCGGACAAGTGGCATACCCCCTTCCTGCTCTCCCAGGCATGAGGGAGAGGCAGTGAGCTGTGGTGGCCTCAGCTTGTGCTCAGCCTGGCCCTCTGGCTCTTGTCCTGCATTTCCTGTAAACAGGGAACAGTTCCTCCCCAGAGATGACCTGGCAATGAACTAGCAAGGGCTGACGCTTGGCTGCACCACACCCAGCGCCCCACCATGCCAGAAGGTACAATGGGGCAGCCGATAATACATAATGTGTTATAAAGGCAGCTCTACCCTTTATAGACTCCTTTGAACATTTTATCTACATCACATGTCAGCCACCACAGAGCTTTTACTTTCAATAAATCATTAGATTCACAGGCACCCCAGAGCTTTTATATCCAACAGTCCCAGCAGAGGTTTTCCTTAAGATTCTTTTTATGCTTCTCTTTTCCTTCTTTCCCTTGCTAAATCACAGCCCTGTTGATCTCCATGACCCCATCCTTCCCCATCTGTGGTAACCTTTTGCTATGCTGAATCCTTGCAATACAAAGGAGATGGGCATAATGAAGACCTGAGTGCTTGGCAGTGACAAAAGTATTGTGCTGTGAAACTCTTCTTCCTTCCCAGACCATGCACACCATACATCTGCATTACGCTGAAACTCCATTCTGCATTTCTGTCAAGGGACAGAACATAATAAGGAACACATCCAGTAATTATCAGGATGGGTTTCAAATTATTTGCTGAGTAACCCCTAGTCACAGCACAAATGGCCTCTGACTGTGAACCTCCCAACACTTTTGCCCTATTCTCCTCTATAAAATGACTTATCTCAGTGACAGTCTGACTTCGGATACAATGATGTAAAACTGGGGAGGATTCACCCTGACTTCATCCGAGTCACTTTATATTTATACTTGTGATCTATGAGAAGAATAAGACCCTCTGATTTCATTCTGAACCCTCTTTAATTAAAGACTTATTCCTCTCTATAAAACAGTGACAGAATAAACCAACGAGCTAGAACTTCATTAACAAAGAGAAGGAAAAGATAAGAGTAAGAAGTGACTTTCAGCTGGTCACCTGATGGTCGTCTCATAATATGAAAAGTACACCTCTCTGGGGAGACCACTGTCTGGGAAGCAAAACTGAAACCGCTGCTGTACTACAAATTCTTTGTTATGATCTTTAGCATGTTTCTTAACTTTGTGCTTTGGCAGTCAGTTGTGTAAGGTGGGTAATCCCAGACCAATGTCACGTTTAAAATACAGGTTAGACCGAAGGCTTTGGACACTGTGGATCCCTGCCAGGGTCTGAAAAACCAGAACTGCTTTGTCTGTCTCCCTTGACGCACAGTTTTACTTCTCTTCTTCCTGTTTACTGCAAACTAAAAGGGATTTCACTTTGTCCTTAAGACAAAGAGGGATGGGTACCCCCAGGATTATGCCTGTGCTTAAGGCACGGAGTAATGTTTTCATTCTTATGGCCAAGGTGAGATACAGAAATCTACCTAGAACTATTAACAGTCATGCTTGCTAGTATTGCTGTTTTCTGCTGGCGTGAGAGTTCTTGAGTTATAGGCTCTCAGTGGCTTTCAGGCAGCAAAGTTGGTGATTTCTGCCAAAAGGCACACACTGGAGAAGAACACTAATAATGAAAGATTTAAGCAGTGCTATTTGCTCAAAGAATTAGAATTCATAAAAACATTGCAGATAGGCACCTCAGAAAAAGGTCTGCATCAATCATTGTGTGGGAGATTCGCAAATGGAGCCAAGCAGAACCAAAGCATGTTTGTCACACACAGGGCTCCCCTGGAAATGTTCCGTGTTGGTGGATGGTTCTGCTGTCTTACAAGCATAATAAACAGCCTTAAAATTTTACATAGGTAAGAATCTGGTCCAGATGTGTTTCATAGCTGTACAAGGAGCTTATTGACTACAGTGAGCTACACAGAACCAGAATTACTTTACAAGTCCTCCTCCTTAGTGTGTCTAGGTTTGTACACTACAGCAGTTGCTCTGTACTTTTGCACATATAGTCCTGAAACTCAAGAGTACAGCCAGGATTACACTGTTGATTCTGGAATTTAGCCTGGATGAGATGTGATTAGATGTCAGTTAGGCAAATGTGATCATCATAGCAGCAAATGGATCCAACTTATTATAATCCTTTCAGAATATCCAGTTTAACATAATCGTAAGTGATAACAGTAGTGAAAACTCAAAGGAGGATGCCAGCTTGGAAATGGTGTCAGTGAAACACAAACACAAACTTGAATCAATCATTATTTTGGCTGCAGCCAGAATTTTTAGTGATCTGTTTATTAACAGAAATCTGAATTCTTGGCACCTGATTCCAAAAGACATCAGAACTGGTGGAAGACAGAGGCATTGGTTTTTGTAGTAGAGAAAATTGCCTTTTTTTATTTAGCTGCTCAGAGTTGTACTGGGAAAAGACTTAAAATTAGTATTCATAAAGCCTTTTAGATGACAGAGAAAATGATACTTCTAATGAAGGTAATGACAGTTTTTAGGGTTTTTTTTCTTTCTTTTCAAAAAAAGTGTATTTTGTTCTAAAATTAGGAAAAGTAGCGCTACATACTAATACTCTAGTACAATACTAATACTTTACAAAATCTGAATCTGCTATGATAGACAAAATACTAATTTCTTGCAAGTAGTACCTTTCTTAGAAGTGAAGTTACAAACACCTTGCACAATAATGAGTCCTAATATGATAATTATCTCTAAGCATTGTTATAGTATTATTGATTTCAATTTCATTCATGCATAAGTAGAACAACAGTTGGTTACATAAATAGTGGAATAAGGGCAGAACATGGAATTTCAAAATCGGTATTAGGAACAGTAGGACACCTTTGGTCTGTAATTGCCATTTTTAAAATAGAAATGACACTTGTAATGTATGGCTTTAAGATACCACTTCCAATGCAGTAACATCAGTCTGTCAGATCCAGCAGTAGAAGAGTGCCCAAGTGTGCAATGTGAGTGCCTTCAGTAGCAGCCGGCAAGGAGATCAGAGTGCTTTATAACTTTCTGTCCTGCAGTTAATGAATCAATCTTGCAGTAACTTGGCATAAACCCTCCATTTGACATATACTGCCTCAGCCTGAGAATGGTACTGAAGTTAGAGGGGTGTTAAGGGAAAGGCATAGGGCCAGTGGATGCTGATAAAAGTGGATGCTGGTGTCAAACAGCATCCCAGGCTACCAACTCTGCAGAAAAAGAAAGAACAAACCAGTAGTTCCCATGCGGGATTGCATGCATGTGTACTGGCTTCAACTCAAGATAAATCAAAAAGATAATTTTGTTGGGCTAATGATATTAAGGTTCTGAATTATTAATGGATCACAAAAGCAAACTTTATGTACCCCAAAAGTAAATTTCATGGGGAAAAAGCCATAATGAGATGGATTTATAGGATGAAGTCCAGGTGCTAACTTTCAACCAAAGAATTTTCATTTGGATGTGGCCTCAAGGTGGTATTTACATTTCTGGGACAAAATATTGTAAACCTATCAGCCTATTCATTTCACATTCAAGCCCTAAGATCCGTATTCCATATTTGCCTCAAAACAACTGAGTCCATCGAAGTTGCTAGAGCAAAGTGAGAAGGTAAAAATTACTGGTTTGGTCTGGATGCTTGCTTGACATCAGACCTTACAGGTACTGGGGAATTAAGTGGGGGCCTAGAAATTTCCTCTGCTGCATTTATTAAGGCAACAACCAAGTCTAAATATCTAGACAGACAATTTGTGGTACACTTGCTGACTTATTAGGAAGAGGAGTAAAATATGCCTTATAAACCATGAAGGAACAAAAAAAAGAGAAATGAGTGCTGCTATGAGACAGCACCCCATGCAATAAGGACAGAGGATCAAGCCTCAGAAGTATTTTAAATACAGCCTCCCTAATTCCTCAAGAGAGCTTGAGAGTGTTCCTCTGTACCCACCCCCAGACCAAATGACCCCATGCTTAAACCTCCCACACAGGCTAAAGTAGCACTGATTCTTGCCATCATTCTTCAAGTGGCACCCTCATGGACTTTGCTGCTGTGGCAGAGCTTGGCAAATGTGCCAGCATAGAAAATGCAGCCCAGCCTGCTCTGTGGGCACAGCCAGCCATAGAAGCAGAATCAGAACTGTCAGTCCAAGCAGTTTGTGCAACGATGTAGCCAGAAGCCATGGCCCAGTTTTAACAGGTTGAGCAGGAATACAAAGACAAGAGCTGGCCCTCATCAACCATTTTCTGTGGCTTAAACTTGCTTCTGTCTCTCTAATAAAGCATTCTGTGTGCAGGTAGATAAGGATTTGCTCCACATCTACTAGTTTCCTTTACAGGGGGCATAACTCTCCTTGTATGTGTGTATTACAGAGATCTGGCAGGATAGTTGTAATATGGAGAGTCAGACCATGCCTCCATTACCATTCGACTAACAGTACGCATGGCCTGGGTCCTCAACCTGAAGCTAGCTCAGCACCAGAAACGTGAATAGGTTTTGCCCATTTAGCTGTCTGAATGGGGTCAAACAAACCGCAGGAACATGCTGAGGAAGAGGAAAAAGTGGCTTCCTTGGCCAGCGTCAAGGAGGAGGATGGGATTAGGCAGGAGTGGAATAGCTCAGCGAATTTTAACATTTGTCTAGACTTTAATGGGAACTGCACAAGGCCTTGGGGGGTATACACACACCAATGTGTCCTGGTGTGTGCATAGTCCTGCTTGTCTCTGCAGTGTATTCTGCAACCACTTTATGCTGTTTACTTTTCAGAGGACACCATGAAAAGGAAGCCCAGTGTATTATACAGAGGATCAGAACGGAGACCTGTGCAAGGATCTCCTTGGCAGGTTCCATTTGAGCCGTGGAAAATGCAATGACACTGCCTACTGTATAGATTTGAAAGTATCCAGTATAACCTGTTACTATCTTATGCTGTGATTTTCTGCAGCTGCCTGCTGCAACAAAGCATGGCTGTTAGTTCTCTCCTTACTCTGGGAGTGGATGAACACAAGTAAAATAAGAGATGTGGTAACCTGAGTGATTCACGCACTCCCAGCGGGTTGGCTACATGACTGATATGGGGAAATGGCTGGTTAACATGAGGACATTACTGATATATATGCTCAACAACCCTTCGGCAGACAGGTGCTGCTTTACAAACAGTGGCATTGAGGCCACTCGCAAATGGTTGTGCGAAGTCAAGAGGTAACTCTAACTGCTCTGAAAAGATCTTGTCTGGCCTTATATCATATGGTGTAGCATGAAGTTTTGCAGCAGGTACACAGTTAGGTTCTCTGCTCTAAACAATCTGTTCACTCACCACTGAATTGTAAATCAGTATCTTTACACAGGGGATGCTCCAAGACTTCCCAGCTAACTTGACCTGTCACAGATTTCATGGCTCAAGTGGTGCCATGTTTACCTGTGTGAAAAGTCCTCAAATACCTTTTAAGAGTTGTGCTATAGTATTGCTACTTTCTATGCCTTGAAGCGTTCTTGTTGAATTGTTATCCCATTCACCCAGTTTTTCCTCTGAGACACTTTAATTTTACATATACTCTGAAAGTCAAACTCCTTCACATCTTAAAGCCATGATGAAAAAGTATTCTATCTGCTATATATAGAATGGAAAACCCTGATTACTGCAAAGTCTGGAGTGTTAGCTCAGTTTGTACGGGACTTGACCAGGAGATCACTGTTTTTCTTTGCTGCAACATCTGGGGTGTAGGAATTTGTTTTTGAGCCTCAGACAACTGAAAAGAAATTATTTCAGATGTTCTAGAAATGAAAAAGGACTGTGTCCATTTTTGGTTTTTGAGACCAAAACCTGTGGGTATTTCCTTCTCCCAGTGGCTGGTGTTTAAGGCATTAGGTTGTGAGAAACTCAGAATCTAATTACCAGTGCTGACTGATTCAAAGTGATCTGGAAAACCAGACCTGCAAGAAGCAGAGGTTAGGTTTTCTATATCTTAGGCTACAGCTTATAGGAGTTCCTTGAAACTCTGTCAAAACAGATGTATGGTTCACATACAATTCTTTTGTGAATGTTTCCCTTTTGGAAAATGTTTCAGCTCATTCTAGTTTCAGGTTCTAGCGTAAAACATCAAGGCAGTCAAATCATAAATTGTTGTTCACATCCTCAGAGGTACAAATATACCCCAAATGGGCATCTGGCATAGTATCATTTATCATCCATATTCTACCTATATAGTCACTTTTCTGACTATGACACATTTACTAATGTTCTTCTGATTACGAGTCCTGGATCTTCTTAGAAAAAGATGATACATTTCACAAAATGAAACTGTCTGATAACATGGTACATATCATAGATTGGAGATTAGGGATATGTTCCTGACTATCATTACTTTGTTTGGTTTTTTGGCAGTGTAATTTAGTCACTAAAACTTGGAACCAGAGTCTTTATGTTCTATTTTCATTTTGTTACCAGTTCATTATTTCATATTTTCCATGGAAAATACTCACAGTAAGTCCAACATAATGAACACCATGCTGCCCTGCAGGACTCTTAAGATGGAAGGTGAGTTGTTATTTCCCTGTACTACCAGGATCAATTGCTTTATCAATACCATGCAGCCAAATCTGGGGACAAACCAGGGGAAAAATGCAGTGAAGCTAGGATTAAGTGAACTTAGTTTTCTTGCATTTCAGAGATTCATCCAGTTGTTAAAGCAGAGTATTACCTGAAGGAGAGAAACAGAGCTTAACTGCTAATCTGTAGGACTGAAGGAAAGTGCTCTCCTCTGTCTTCTAAGATGTCAGGTTCACTTCTCAGATTAAAATTAGAGTTGGCTGTACTTTTGTTTGGCTGAGGCTTTTCTAAGTTGGAAAATCAGGCTTGGAATGATTAAAAATTACATAGATTTATAACATTTGGCTGAGATGAATCTATTAAATAATTCCCCTCTCCCCAATAATTGTGGAAAATCAAAACCATCTTAATACTGCAACTCTAAAATGGTTTATTTCAGAATTTATTTCACTATCTTTTTTTTTTTACTTGCAAATTAAACAATCAGAAAAAATGTCATGAACCACAGAATTCCTTTATTTTGTTGGGGTTTTTTCCTTGGACTTTGCAATTAGGCACACATATTTTATATCTGTTGTAGCCACTGCAGCAATGTTTTTTCTTAAAACTGCAATCAAATGGCAAGATAAATTACTTGTCCAGACAACTTAATATATGTCACTCTCACAGTGGCTCTCTACCCTGGATGTATTCATTGTGATGGAGTTTTATCTCACTGCCACTGTCTGGATATTTTAAGCCTGACAATGTGAAAGTAGAAAGTGTAGAGGAAAGATTTTTGAGGTGCCCAGTTTTACCTCACATACTGCCCTTTTCTATTTAAGAACCAGAAGATTTGACTACAAAGATGTGTTGTACTATATGCAGTCCATTACTTCTGCAGGCATGTGTGCTAAGGAAGAGTCTCTTCTGAGTTCTTCTAGCCAAGTCTCAGAACTAAGAATGCAGACTGATACCTGAAATGTAAGACCATAAGAAACTTTCATCAGAAACACCAAACTAGCTATCTTTGACAAGGTCCACCTGCCCAGAAGGCCCATCATGGGGATGCAGTGGGTTAATATCCAAGTTTAGTAAATGTATTCAAGGCATAAGGGCAAACGGCCAACAGACTGAAGAGGTATTTAATTTGGGACAGCTGAGAATGGCTGGATGGAGACTGTGGAGCAGACATATGCAACTATCCCTTGTCTCAGTTCATCAGTACCTAGCTGTACTTCTTTTGAGTAAAAGAAGTTTGAGGACATCCCTGTGATACTGATAAAGCTGGTGTAGCATGAGTCAGACAGAGCACCAAAAGGTGCTCACTAATGATAGGTCTAAATCTGTTTGCTCTGGGCCTTCGATGGACAGCATCTAATTAATCCAGCCAATTACCGGATCCTTTTCTAAATCCTTTTATATTTTAAAGGAGAGAATCCTTTTATAAGCTCTTTAAAAGGGTTCTTGGAAAAACAAACAGCGCCTCTTAAATATGTTGTTCCATCCATTAACTCTGATTGGTCGATTAAAGTAAAATTAATTGTTGTACACCACTGAACACCAAATTTTTAGAGAGAGTTTTTGTATTAACCCCTCTTTGGGTTCTGTAAAAGAAGAATTCTTGTAGGATATTTAAAAATGTGTTGTACACTATAAATAACTTTGCTGAGTGGCACAACAAACCATAAAATACTAGACTGGGTTTGCATTTAAAATGCAGTAGCATTCCGTTGCTTTTGTTACAAATCCAGTCTAGAGATGTATCCCATGTCACGGAGCAGTGGATTCTGGAAAGGCTACAGCATTCTAATGTGCAATCTCTCCTTCAATAAATCTTCTCAGTAAAGCTCATGGTGGGGGTGGGAGAGGAGAAAGGCATGCACAGAACAAGGCATGCAATAACATGTCATGTTATTGACAGTAAAAGGCCTGACCATTACAAACATTTCATCACCCTGTCTGCAGCACATGCTTTTTTTCTGCATGGTGCTAGTTGCTTAAATCACACCGATATCACTTTTGTGCTCCATAATCATCATACAGAGCAAATCTGCAATACACAGCAGACTCTCTCCTTTTGTGTAACCCCACTGAAATGTACTTCTGGTTCATACAATGAAAACAGGGAAGACAGAGAAGTCTCCCCAGGCATAAAAGCCCTCAGGACATAAAAACGGTGCTGTGTTTCTTTCTTTTCTTTCTTTTCACATTCCTTCTTTTCTGCACTGTAATTTGATCATAGAAATCACAATAGTATGTATCAATGACCATTTTATGTAGAGGGATACAGGAATGTACAGGTTACAGCAACACAGGTTTTTAGCTTATTTTCTATGAGTATTCAGCATCACAGTGGGATTAGCTGTGGAACTGAAGGAATACTCCTTTTATTCCTCTCCCTATCTTCTTTTCTCTCTGGATTTTAAGCATGTTAGCAGAAAGAATGAGATATAGATAGATAGATAGATACAGATATATATATAATCAGAAAGCAAAAAAGGGGGAATGAGCAAAAAAGGGGGAATGAAATTCTGAAAACATCCAGTCAATGACATCTTCTGACCTCATCTAAACGCTCATAAAAGACTCTATTTCTCCTAAACTATGAAATGAGTGTTTGAAGTACCCCTTCCCCATCACCCTGATGTTTATCACGCTGCCATATGCATGGCTGATGCTTTGACAGTCAAACTAGGTTAGTGAAGCTATTCTTTCAGGCATATGCAGAATACTTTACCTCTAACTGACTTTCATCTGATGCAATTTAAGCCAGTAACTATGATGAAATTCCTTTGGTTTGTGAAGGGTCAAGACAATGCTGTAGATTACAGTGTACTGTCCCAGAGGTGGGGCACAGCTATCTTTTCTTTCAGCCTGAACAATTGGTTTGTGTTGCTTTGATCTATGTAGTGCCAATCTTCAGAGAAAAGGAGCTAGGAAGTGATTTTCAAAAACCAATGAATCAGAGAATCACAGAATCGTTAGTTTTGGAAGGGACCTCTGGAGACTATCTAGTCCAACTTCCCTGGCAAGGCAACGTCATTGTAGATTACACAGGAAAATGAAAACTGGGTCTGATTCAGGCTGTCAGACTATGTGGACTGGGTAAAGATTAGGGGAATTTTGTTCATTTCCACTTAGGACTCCTTATTCTTACACTGTGGAGAAGGCTAATGATGTTCTATATTATCATACACCCAAATCAGATTTTAATTATTAATACCAGATAACGAAATTTTGGGGATAAGCAATAACTGCTCTTTGTGGGCAGTATTCCCAGTTCTGTTATGGCAATGGTACTTTTAAGCTAGGATTTATTTCTAGAACACTTTAGTTATCAGATATTTTCTAAAAACTTGATTGCTTCTAATTAGAAATTATTGGTTTAAATCTACTACACATTGTTTGTCCTTTTAAGCACGAAAATTAAACTGTGAATCTTCTCATCGGACAGTTTCTGTTAACTCCCCTCCCAGCCCACTGTTCCCCAGTCATACACAACAGTGAAGGTTCCAGGTTTATCATAATCTTTTATAACACTCCCACATTCTGTTCTCTGAAGTGTGATAAAGGAGTTGTACTTGGCCATTCATCAACAATGTAGCAATTCCATAAGGTATCACCAGATGCTAAATACAAGTGCTCTGCAGGTGAATGCACCAAAAAGAGGTTCGTGGGCTCAAATACCATCTATTGCAAGGGTTTAATCCGACACACTTGTACTCTCAAACAGTTGAAAAAAGCCTCTGGACATGAGCAAGCTGCAGTTCAAAGTAATTTTTATCGCTGGTGGTTCTGGTAGAGGTATGCTTGATAGGTATTCTTACTAGAAATCTTAAATCCACGGTGAGGTATTTTAGGCCAAACTGCTTTAGCAGCAAATAAAACATCCATATCTATACATCATATATGCATGTGTAGAGATGCACCTGCTTGTACAATTTGCTTTGCTTTACAATTAGACCGTACACTGTTTCTTTAAGTTTGTTATGTCACTGGAAGTGCATTTACACGAGACGTGTATTTACATTTCATCAAAGATTTTCAGGCATGTCTTTGTCCAAAACATGCTGACAAATACAGCGAATAATAGCTATCTCAGCGGTAATTATGTCTGCCCGGTGCTCTTCCCCTCCACCCTGGTTATCTTGATAAAGGGCCTGTACAGGAGCCTAGCCTTCATTTCACCCCCAATAGCAAAAACTGCATGCACAACAAGCAGCAAGGCTGAAGAATTATGTTCATGCCTTGACCTCGAGACTTCCTGAACCAGTTTGGATTGGCTCTCCCTTTGAAACTACAGGCTTCCACAGGAAGTTCATAAATGGGCCCAAGTCACAGCAATTGACGTAGTCCTAATATTTTTAACTTGGTTCTTCAAGAACTACCTAAAATGGGTGGTGTTCCATGGACACAAAGAACTGTCCAGCTTTTTCAAAAGCAAATGTCAGTGTGCTGGGTAAAATGCAAACTACTGAAAGCAAGTGAGCAATGTAGTTTTTGTTGCTCTGGGGATGTGGTGGTGTGTGTTGCAAAGTTGCACTGCGCTCCACCACGTCCCCGTGTCAGCATCACTGGAGCTCCCAACACTGCAGGCAGCCATCCTCTCCAAAGAGCTAAACCACAGGCCAGTGTTCCACATCTCTCAGCTTCAGGGGCGTTTGGATCCACTGCTTAAGCCTTGATGCAATCTCTTTTCCCACACCCTACTCACTATCCTACATCATTTGTGTCTTAGAAATGGTTTGCAAGGCTCATTCAGAGGTGTTAGAGAAAAGTTCTTTTACTCCCTAAGTCTGGAATACCCTAAGAGGGGTGTGTGAAGTGCCCATGGTTTGTTCCATCCACAATAACAAGAGAGACAACCAGAAAAACTAAATGTTGCCAAGAAACACAAGTATTAAATCTTTTGGAGAACGATGGATGGAAATGGACGTGAAAACCTTACTTCTAAGATTTTTATCTTTTTCACACAGCTCTAACATAATGCAACTGTATTAAAGATATTCCTTTTCATACATTTGCTTTGCACCTTGTTTTCTCATTACCTGTTAAACATGAACTTAATGGAAAACACTCTTCTTATTTACATCTCTGCATTCCACTGATTGTACACTATAATCTGACAACAGGTTCAAATTCAAAGGTCTTGAGTACATTGCTCCTATGTTCCTATGAAAAAGACATTTTCTTGTTTGCAAATAACCTAATGGAATGGGATGAAAGACTGTTATTAATGTAAGCAGTGCATATGATTTCAGACCTATTTAATTCATTTATAAATTAGCAGCTCTGTCTAAGGGCCATGATAGACCTTAAAGCAACTTCTAAAATTAACTGTCTAGTCTGATTAGTTCATGATTTGGGATTTTCTGGTCTATACTTAACTGATGTACTTTGAAACATAAATTATGCATATATTGTTGTTTTGAGAAATTGACAGGAATTAAAAAATGAAGCAGGACCCCTTCCAGCAAATAAGCTCTCTTTTCATTCAGTCAAGAAGTCAGGAACCTTTCTGACTGATGAACAAAGCAAGCTCTCCCTTTTTCCCCTGACAGCCACAAAAATTAGGTCCACTGGATAAACCAAATAATTTTGAATATTCTTTGTTTTCTGCCTGCAAATCATAGGATCCAGATCCAGTATTCATTTACAAGGTAAGGAGTTAATTTGATGTCTTTTTTTTTTTCACTGATAAAGGCTTGTCTTGTATTCTTCCAATCTTTCTTGTAAGCATTTCCTGAGAGGGGTATAAGTCAAACAACATGGAGAATCTGCCTATGATACCTAGCCTTGTTTGGCCAAGGCTAGCAGGTCTTACATAATAATTTATTACAGTACCTTTCAGTTTCCTGGTCTGTGGTTTGCTGCTTGTTCTCAAAGCCAGTGAAGCTGCTCATATCCACATAGCCGTCATTCTCATTAGCAGCAGATAATGCCCTGCTGGGATCCTCAAAAAACTCGGTAAAAGTTCCTGCTCTGGTGGATCTTCGAGGAGGAATTTGTATGTTTTCATAGTCAGAGCTCATGGCAGGAATGTTCTCATAGTCAGACGTGTCAGCATTGGGAAAAGAAATAGACCTAGGTTTTGTTAATGGGAGTGGCATGAAAGGAGGTCTGGACCGGTCCTCAAAGGATTCCACCCTTGACACGCTCCTGTTGAAGGACTTGGGCGTTCCTTTTCTTTTACTATCCTTATAGAAAAGAACAGCTGAGGGAGACTCAGATGCACGGAGCTTCCCCACATGTGATTTTAGTTGAGGTGAGCTACTTAGGCTCCACCTGTCCAGCTCCATCAGCCTTGGAGGCCCATGATAGCTGGACTCTGATGAGGACCTTGAAGAAGAAACATTAACATCAACATGGACTTTATTTTCACTTTTCTTCTTGAACTTTAGAGTGAGAAACCTCTTAAAAGAAGATTTCTTTTTCTTGGAATATTTATCAGGTGAGTCATTCTCTATCAAAAGTGAAGGTGAACTTTTAGTGATTGGCTTTTTGGTGATGTAGGCAAGTTCAAATGGAGGTGGTATATCAACAACTGAGGATGGAGTAGATACGCCACATGATGAGAGATGATTTTGCTGGGAAAAACTACCTGAGGAACCATTGACACAAGGCAAAGACAAGTTGTCTTCTGACCTTTTTATTCTAACACCATCCAGTACACAGACATCACTTTCTCTGTAAACAGAGATAGGTATCTCTCTCCCTTCAACAGAGTAAGATCGAGGATATAAAATAAAGCGTCTTGACTTGGTTGGTAAAGCCCTGTTGGCTTCTACTGGTTTTCCTTCCAATGAAAAGGAATTATTGCTTAAGTCTTCTGTCCCAGAGCCCTTTCGGGAAGAGGGTAAATCAGTTTCAGGTCCAGTTTCTTCTGGAACAGTTTCTGGGACATAGCCTGGCATTCTCCCAGAGAGAGATCGTGTTCTAGTGACAATACTTTTACGATCAGTGGGCAGCAAGCTGTTTTCACCATCCATGCCTAACTCATCCCTTTTACCATGATCAGCTCCTGAATCAGTCTGCACATCATGAGCAATTTCATTTTCTTCAGGAAGCACATAAGGATCATCTAGGGAATCACTGCTAGTTTCTCTTTCCTCTGATTCATCAGTCACAATGACCACTTTAGGGACTGCTAGATTTTCATGCAAAACATCTTTGGTCCCACATTCTACACTAATTTTGCCATGCTTACAGATTTCTAAGTTTTCCTCAAGTGGGACCTCTCGAAGTGAACTTGAGACACTTTTGCTGAGGCTGTTTGCTTCCACATCATTGTCTTTGAGTTGCAACTCATCTGACTTAGAGGCTTCCACAGTATTTTCATGATGCTCTTCAACAGTCACATCTTCCAGCTTTAGCTCCATCCCTGGACTACAAGGTAGACTATCAGAAAACATACCATCTTCATGCAGAGAGGCCCCTTCTGTCTGAAGATTCTCATCTGAATGTTCCATGGATATTTCCTCACCACATTCATTCTCACCAGGTGCAATCGAACAGCCATCATCCATATTCTCTGCATTCACAGTTTCTTCTTCCCCTTTCCCAGAGTCTTTGCTTGCTTCACAGGCTACTTCTGATGTCTTCTCACTTCTCCTCTCAGTGATCTGGCAGCCATCACTGGCATTTCCTGTGTTTGTATTATTGTGCGCATCTGGGTCTACTTCCTCCTCTTCAGCTGCTGCTTGATGGATGAACTCTGCTAAACCATTTTTGGCACTGGGTTCATCTCCACACAATTCTAAGCCAGGACCTGTTTCTTCACTGGCCTCCTCAGGCAGCATGTCAGGGCTTGCACAGTCATCATTTTCTAAGTCCCTTTCCATGTTCAAATCAAGCTCTGCGTGCACACTGTGGTCATCATCATGTGCTAGACACCCATCTGCCATTTCTAAAATCTCAGGCAGTTCCTCCTCCTCTTGCCCTGGCTTCTCACAAGCTGGGATTGATTCATCTGCAGGCAGTGGCATTGCAATGATATCTCTACAGGTATCACCCATTAGTTCCTCATCTCTATTCAAAATGTTCTCACTGTCAGTCTCACAATCACTACTGTTCTTGACCAGTTCCAGGTTGTAAGAAGTCTCCTGCCTGTTTTTGGTTTCAGTACAATCACCTACAACATCCTTGTCTTCATCTACGTTCTTGGTAGCATCATTATCCCCATCTGGGGCATCAAAGGACTCCTCACAAAGTGCTTTCGACTGGTCACAGTCTCTGGTTGACTCCTCAGAGTCTGGTTCCCTTGGTTCAGCAGTATCTGAAGAGTTATGGTGCTCATCTTCGATGACTTCTTGATTACTGGAATTCTCCTCACCAGCAACGTTATCCTCTTCCTTCTCTACCTTTTCTGGAGTTTCTGAGACTTCATTTTCCAGAGAGGAATCTAGGTTCTGATCATGCTCATGTTCCAAATCATTACAGTCTTTGCTGGTCAGCTGCACTTCAGGAACTACAATGTATTCATTATCTGCCTTGGATTCTAGGCAATCAGCATTGCATCGGTTTCCTTCATACAGCTCCCCCTCAAGACACATCAGTTTCCCATTTGCACATTTATTTAAATTATTGTTGGTAGAAACACTGGATTTGCCCTCAGTATCAGCTGAGAATTTTGGCTTGGGAGCAATAGGTGGTTTGGGACCCCTAGACACAGAGTTCGGGTTATGAAGAATATCAGCCCTTGGCAGTGAAGGAGAGAATTTGGAGACAGGTGCTGGAGAAAGATGACCAATAATCTTTGGTTTCGGTGCTAATGGTGGTTTTGAGATTTCTGGAGAAAAGAGACAAAAGTCATATCAGTCATCTTGATTTCTTATTAAAACCAGCAGAATATATCCTACAATAGACTTTATCAGTGACTTGTAATGCAGAAGTAGTCCAGCCAATAAAAGGCTGAGCTCCGAAAAGAGAACTGAAGGAGCAAAGCATATCTTTCCATGTGGCAGTGTAGCTATTCCAGGGAGCATAGTTTAAGGTCAAAACTGAACTGAACTAGATGCAGCCCTACCACACCTGGGGAGAGAAAGATGTACAGCTGCAGAGCCAAGGGTGTATCATACAACAGTGCCCACAGATGTGTAACATCTCCTGCACTCAGAAGTACTAATAATATTAAGAGACCTTTTGTTTCTGCCACAGAAATGTTTGCCGAATCATTAAATATTAACACTTTGATTCAACAATGCTTAAGTGTTTCACTGAAATGAAAGATATGGCTTTCAGCTGTAGTAACCATTCACGTAACACAGTACTAACACTTTGTAACAATTATATTAATTTCAATAGATAGTTTGCAGAATTTCAGAACTGAACAAAATTAGTTCTACCAATAGATTAAGGTTTAGCTCAACCTAACCAAACGGAAGTCTTGATGCCCAGACATATAATCTTCCCATCTGCCATTACCATGGCAACAAAATAGGGAGTTATGTTTTCTTTGTCAAACATAATCATGAGGGATAAGATAGTTGGCTAAAAGCTTGGCTAATACTTTATACTGATTATGCAGCTGAGATATAATGAACTGAATGAAATACTTCAACCCAAAACATGATGAGAGTTAATGGTTTAAACTCGAGTTCTGTTTTCAGTGTACAGCTTCTTCAGCCCCATAGTCAAAAGATCCTCCATTCCTCCTGTAAATGCCAGGATCCCTTGCAGGTACAATCTTCTCTAAACATCAAAATGTATTTTAAAAAGTTAATTATCTTGAAACATAAGACTAGCCCCGTATTTCTAGTGGTAGTGCTGACACGTGTAGGGGAAATCAAGCAGACTGACAATAACCTAGATTGAAGCTATGTGAATTAAATCACTTATATATCGCCATTTTACTCACAGTAGTTTGCCTGCCACAGCCATTTCCAGCTGTCTTGGTCCTGAAATTAATATTCTTCAAAAACTAAATGAAATGCTGAAAGACTGCATAAATAGCCAGCAATAGGGATCCTCTCTTGTGAGATTTTTGATGAGATGAAATATGTAGTGTGAAGAAGCCAGCATAACAAATGGTTACAGACGGTAATAAGTAGGGAGAAGCGGTTTCCTCCTATTGCTGTTTCCTAGCCATCAATAGAAAATTACATGGTTAAGCAATCAGAAATCTCTAATTATTTTTATAAGTTTAATTTACACATTGTGGTGGAAAAAGGAAAGCTCTCCACTGTAAGGAAAAGCACAGGACAAACTATTTCATCAAGACAGAGATAGAAACAATTATTTGAGCATAATCTTCATGCCCTACACACAAGAAATAAGGGAATAGCATCTCAAAAGACAAAATTTGGGACACTGTTCCTATGTGAAATCCTATCCAAAATCATGGTATAAGTTTCAGAAAGTGCAGCTACCCTGCTGTTGTATTTAGAGTATTTTGAAATGCAGACTTTAGATATGTGGAAGTGCAGACAGTTAGAACTGAGCTGTGCACTGTACTGAGAATAAAGGAATACTGAATGCAAACTGCTTGAAAAAGATTCTCTGTTTGTCCTGATATTTGGTGGTATGGCACTTTTCTTACTGTTATCTTAGTATAATTGGAGTAATTTGTATGGAACTAATACTGGCCTATTTGTTTGGTTAGACTCTGGGAGACATAAAAGGCTGTTTTTTCTGATCTTCTTAACCTTCCTGAAATGTCTTCTGATACTCAGAAATAAACTGACAATTTGGCATTCTGATGTAATCAGAAAACAGTCTTTCTAGAGTTATGAGACACCAGAGAGATTTCATCTAAGTTAAAAACTTAATCAGTGATCTCAGCTTAGCCCAGATGGAATGAAAAATCTGTTCTAATCTAAGGCGATTTATCGCGTATACCGCTTAAGAATTATTCTGAATCTGGAGTTTTATCCAATCCAGCTGCATGTGGGAGACTTAACTCATAGAAAAGGAGGGAGAGAGAACTGTGTATTCACCAGTCTGCAGTTACTGTGGTGCTTTACAGTATCCACTGCTACTTCAGGCTGCTGGGTGCCTGTCTAATCACAGAATGGGTAACTCATCTTTCCCTCCCCATTATGTTGGAAACTTTATGTGCCAAACACACCACCTTTGCTGAAGTAATATTGCTTCTTTTGCAGGCAGCAGTTGAAGGCTGCAGAGTACTGAAGACTCTTGCCAGTTAAAAACAGGAAGGCAATAGAAGTGGGTTTAGTATCTTGTAAGCCTGGCGTCCCAGTGACAACTTCCTTTTGCATTTTTAAATCAGTTATTGAAATCACTGAGCATACTAAACTAACTTTCTGGTAGTAAAATTAGTGACGTTTTTATTAGCTACAACTGAGTCTTTACACCTTTAACACCATAATAAGACATTTTTAGGACTAACTCCAAGAAAAAAAACGTCACTTTGGAGGTACTACACCACCTTCTGCAGTGCCTGGCCTTTCCTAGGAATGTATATCCAAGAGTAGGATACAAATACACCTAGTCCGTTCCTGGGATGTGACAAGACTTGAAGTTTCTACATTCTTAACCCCGTTCTTGTCAGAGAGTGTCTGTACTGAAACAGTGAATAATGAGGAAAAGACTGGACTGTAGAGAATGCCAGGGCCTTCCAAGCTTTGTCTTATAAACAAAATTTGAAATAAAATAATGTCATGAACTCATTTCCTTTAAGTAAAATAACCATAGAGACATTCACTTAAAAGAAATACAGCTTAAACAGTTACCCACTTTCCCTCCAGTGATAATATTCTACAGCAAAAGGATCAAATAATCTTGAGTTTTTCCTTCTGCTACCTTCAGTAACACTGCTGTTGGAAGAGAACTTACGGTAATGGACTGTGTTCACAGTCTGGTAATAGGCATTATCATGTCGTTCTCTTACCCACTTGTGCCAGCTACTGGTCACTACGGATTGCTTACATAGCTTTTTTCCTAACTGCTCTGTCCATTGATCTTGCCTTTCACAAGGCTCCTCAAACAATTTTTCTTTTTCTTTGCTGGGGGTGTGAGGGATTGGCAGTGGGAGGAGTAAAAGTGTTTGTTTAAAAAATAACCCCAACAAAAGAAAGCACAGCTTCTTGGCTTTTATCACAACAATTTCATTCTGCTTCAATTTCTGCCTCCTTTGCTGTCTGAGCCACTTGAAAGGTTCTGGCTGTAACTTCTAAACGGACACAATGCAACATTGCACCATAAGTAATGTGTATGTTCACAAATAATTGTGCATGTTTATTTTAGGATGTATTTTATGTTGGAGGGAGACACACCCACCTTGTGCTTAAAAGGAAACTCTTGGGGAATACAAATTCCTTTAGCCTGCTCCTCCCCTTATTGTTCGATGCTTCCTTGTACTGACAAGGACCGCTTCCTCTCCTTACCCACCTTCCTTCAGGCAACCCTGCAGAGTTCCATTTCTGCCATGATCCACATAAAATTACATTACATTAGGCTCCTCTCGACCAAGTTTCTACGCAGTGAACAGTAGCCTAGCAGCTCACCCGGAATAGCTCTCCTGGAATAGCAATCAACCCATGTAGCCTTCACTGTTCAAGTGTTTCTTTGAAACAATATACTTTTTATAGTGTGGTATTACCAGAAATACTGCAACTACCCACTTTCAAATGTTTTCAAATTTAGGATTGCAAATTTAGCCTAGAATTTAATTAAGGCTTATAAGGGACCATACCTACGAAACACCACTGAGAACTAACTAAACACTGAGGTTTCATATTTGCCTGGATATATGTAGACACGTCCCAGGGCCATGCTCTTTGCGAGTGGCTCAAGAAAGTATGTAGCTCCACAGTGCAGATACTGGTTCCAGCCTTGACTGGTGCTGCAATCCAGTTCAGGCTTCTCTTAAGATGCTGAAAGTAGCTTTTTCTGACCAATGAACTTTTGTGGACCTGTGTTTCCTTCATGCCTCTGGCATTAATTCAACCCTAGCATATGTTAAAATGGGAAAGGCATTGAGGACAGAGGGCAGAAATGCATTGTTCAGGGATTTGCAGAGCTTTTGGATGGAAGTGACAGGGCAGGTGAAGGGACAATATTGCAACAGCAGGGTGGGACTGCACCAAACCCAGAATCCCACTAGAAACCAAGTCTTGTCTGCCACTGCTTCTGCCCAGGAAGAAGGGATTGAAATCTACAGATGGAAAGTATCTGAGAAACAGGAGGTAGAGGGAGAATATCCAGACAAGGACATCAGAAAGTCTTGTTCATCTCTGATCAGGAGCTTTATAATTTCACATAGCTATATCAGAATGAAGTTAAAACTGATTTTCTAGAAGGCTTTGGTCTAAAGTCAGCAAAATATATACCTCAGTATCACTGTTATTTTAATCCTATAATTAGTTGATCATTTTAAAATTAAAGCCCTTACTTCCAGTTAGTACTGCCTCGCTTCCATCTCCAGCTTGTATCTCCAGCATTTATTATTGTTTCTTCCATTGGTTTAAAGACTCTTCTATTGTTCAGTCTTTCTCTAGGGAAGATATATACTTCCCTACAGCTATGTCCTGGAATGTTCTTCTTTTTTGTAAACTGAGCAAATTAACTGATTAAATCTTTGCAGTTGGACAATTTTGCCCTTCTTGAAGCCTTTTCTTTTGGATTTTCTCTGAACTTTTTCCAATTTTCCAATAGCTGCTATAAAAATACATGGGGCAGACCTATATGAAGAATTCAGCAGTGCATACTGATGATGCTGTATACAGAGTTCAATACTTTTCTAGGCCCAGTTCTCACAATTTTCCATTAGCTTGTTACTGTATCAGGTTGATCTGCTTGTCCATTGTGACCTCTAAATTGTTCCCAAGGCTCTTGATTGTCTCTAAATTCATTGCTTTGTAATATGTATTAAGTGTAATTTGTTTGAATGGATCAAATGTAATGATCCAGATCTGTTTATATAGCTGCCCTGCCTATTTTGTTAATTACCCTTTCACCAATTTTTGCATCATAAAGTAAACTTTGTCATATTATATGTTTTTGTTTGCTTTCCTACCAAGGAAAAGGATGTCCTGGTCCCAGCACTATGCATACCACCATTCGATAATGTTACAGAGATAACTACTACAGGTATTTGCTACTGCCAGCTAGCCAGTCCTTAGTGTTTATTTCTGTCACATAAATGTTTTTCTCTTAAATCAGATTGTGCTACTAAAATAGTACATAGATATTAATGTATGTCTTTGCATCTATATAGTTGTCATTATCAAGCAAATCTGTACGTTCTTCCAAAGACTTGGATCAAATTCCTCATTTGAAGCAAGCAAAGTACCACTACTGAGGAAATGGGAATAAGCAACCTTAAGAATAGCAGTAAATACAGAAATTTATTTTTGCTTGCCAAAACACTATTAGGGACAAAAATTATTTGGAGCAGGAAGGACAGAAGTTATTTCATGCTAGCGTTTCTATCTTATGAACTAGACAACAACATGAACAACAAAGAACTTATCCTATAGCAGGAGCCATCATGCTCATGGCTCCCTCTCACATCAGAGAATGACAGTGCTAAGAGCTCATACTGTTGACAAAAGCAACATGTGCAAACTGCTGCACAAACCCAGAAACTCATGGAAACAGTGTCACTGCACTATATAGCTGTAAGTTGAAAAATTTCACACCTCAGCTACCAAAACAACACCAAGTTCTTAACAAAACAGAAGAGAGGGGAAATTCTGTACCTGTGTCTATTTCAGCTTTCATTCATCCTTCAACTACAGTGCTTCCTCCTTAAAGAAAAAATTATTCTGAGGGAATGGTAGACAGAGCTTCCTATCAAAATAACATGTAACTTCACTGTAAGTGAAATGGATAGCTCTTTTCTGGCAGATGAAGAGCTGGGTTTGGACCTGGCCAGAAAATGGGCACCAAACACTACAGTAATGCTGCCAGGAATATAAGGCAAGCCAAGTATGGTCTCCTAAATCTCATTTATCACATTTCTGTATGTAAGGTTGTAGGTTCCAATATGTAATTACAACTCTGCCAGATGTCCAAGTCAGACAGCGAGGGTGTGTTCAAGCTGCCTATGAAGATAAGCCATTTGAGTGTCATCCTGAATTAAGTACCCAGCATAAGCTGTGTTACCTGCTTCAATGTGTCGGAGATTTAAATAGATGAGGTAGCATGATTTACAAGGAAAGTAACATTCCTTTGAGGGAGTTCAACTCGTAAAACACCAGTGCTGCCACTGGTAGAATCCCAGGATGTACTGTAAATACAGTACATAAGATGTCATTGTGCAATAGTTGATGTAGAAATAGTTCTTTGTTTTACATCATATACATGCATCACTTATTTCACACTACTGGAGAAAAGTCTGAGACTACAAAAGTTACATAAGAAGTGAAAATAGTTGCATGGGAGTCACTTGAAATGGAAAAGGTATTCAGACCAGGATTTTCAAATGATGTAGGAGTGCAAGTCTTCCTTTCAAATGGGATTTCAGTCCAGATTTAGGTACCAGTTTGACCTGAACAGGTATTAGATATTTATATGGCTTTTGAGAATTTCGAATTTAGAAACTTGAAATACAAGGTCCTGGTCAAAATCAGCAGGTCATTGGCCCTGAAATGCCTCAGATATTTATGAGAAGGGTATTTCATGTTCTTTGTAACTCTGATACTTTTGAGAAACATCTATCCTCTCTTATCAGTATATGTTCCTGTGATCAAAGGTACTCTGTATATAGCAAGAGGGCTCCCCAGTGTGAAGACAGACCTATAGTCAGTAGTAACTATCCCAACAATTCCCATGGGAATTTTGTCTTCTTAAAAGTCATATCTGCAATATTAACAGCTGGACTGTCAAAGCACATCCCACTCTGCAGAAATAAAATGCTGCTATGTACAGTTGCAGGAATGCATCCTCTATGATTAGATCAATGCATTATGACTCCAGGATATCAGATCAATACCTTACAAATTTCTGTTACTATATAGCTTTACTGCAGTCATCTGTAAATATAATATAACAGTATAACATCCCACAGTGAAACACCGTTGGAGAAGGGGAAAAAATCAAAAGGCAATATAATCAGGAAGGTGTATGTTTCAACACCAAAAAAATCTTGATCCTGAAAATTCTTCAGTGTTTTCACTGTCTCTAGCAGACTGTACATACAAGTCTTGCTGGTGGGCTCTGCTATGAAAAACCACATGTACATGACAAATAATCTTGGTACTAAACTACTACCATATATTTCTTTTCAATGTAATTGTGTTTGGGACGTTACCAGTTTGGCTCTGTTTTCACAACAGTAACTTAACACTGAGGCAGGCAACCTGTTGTTTCATATGTTGCTTCTTAGGAGCCAAAGAAGATGGTTAAAATTCTCCGACAGGTCCATACAGCATCTTTTCTTATATCACTTTCAGTAGCAGCTGAAAGAATATACAGTCTGCTTATATATCTGAACAATCTGGAGTCTAATGTCTGTACATTTTTCCTATGGGCAGCATCATATCAGCACCTGGCAAAAAAGTTACTAGAGGCTGGAAGGTCCTATATGTGAGGCTGGTCTGGCATCTTGTCTCTTACCACAGATTTCCTGTGGCCTTGGGTGGATTGCTTCATCTTTCTTTTCATATCAGTTCTGCATCTCTGAGGATAATCCATATCTCCCTTCCTGTTTTCTGTCTGTCATTATTTTAACTTCTGTGGGATCAAGGCTGCCATATATGCCTGCACATATGACTCTACTTACTGGTGCTATGTATTACTTACTATAACACAAAAATAGCTAATGCTGGTGCCTGAGTTGTACCAGTTAATAAATACCCCTCTCCTTCAGATTCAGTAGGAAGTTCTGCTTTGCACTGATGGGGGAGACATTCCTTGCATTGTGCGAACATACAAAACAAAGGCTGAGAAGGGATATGAGCACTCTATAAATACAACCTGGAGGTAAACACCAGAAGAGGAAAAGAACTATTTTTAAGCAAAAGGACAATGTAATCACAAGAATAAATGGTGTTGAATCTGGTCTGGAAACCAGGACTAGCAGGAGAGCTACCTGAAAAGTTTTTGTTTAAGATATAATTGGAAGAATCAATAAAAGGAGTAGTAACAACGGGTGCCAGTTTTGGTAATGAAGATAGTCCCATTCGGTCCTACATTCCTGAAAAATAAAAACTGCTAATAAAGTTTAGGTCTTTACAAATGGACACGTGCTATTCCTTGTCCTGCACTTCCAGTGACAACAGCAGTAGATTACAGCTGGTCTGTTTTAAATAATGGAGAGATGAAGAAAGAGAGGTAGGAGCACCATTGCTAAAGCAATTTTTGGCTGGCTTCATTTTCAAATCAGTTTGTCTCTGGGAGGGACAGAACCCAGTCCAGACCAGGATCAGAAAATTCAATGGAAATATCACCAGATTTTAGGAAAGTGTCTCACTCCCTACTCCAAGAGGAAAGAGAACCTTTTGCTTTAAACTCAGAAGAGTGGTATAACACACAGTGGAGTGCTGGGTTTGACCTAAAAGAGCTTTTGCTATGTTCCTATGCTTTGGCAAGCAATGATTCATAGTTTCCCAACACAGAACAGTTGTAGGGCAAGGTATCTAGCGGTAAAATCTCTGGGCTTCAGGATGTACCCGTTCATTGCAAGTGAGGTGCCCAGCAATATTCACCTGGAACAAGGAAACAATGGAAAATTTCAGGGCTAACAAAAAAGAGCTGTTGCTCTTCATCTTTAATTCTGGAAGCAGCATTAATTTTTTCTAAATAACTCCAGTTAGCAATAATTGTTTTCTGGATTGTTTTCACACACATGCCTCGCCCCTGAAAATCAGAAAGTTTTGGTGAACAGTTTAAAGTTTGCCCCAATTTTCCAGTGGCTTCTTTTCATATTTTAACTGTTGAATGGCTTGCTCCCCTATTCTGTCTCTTTCACCTTCCCAGTTTCCATCAAGGAAAAATTCTGAAAAGTTAACAGAAAGGAGGAGGAAGGGTTTGGGTTTGCCTTAGAGAGCAAATTCTGCAAAAAAACATTACCTCCCCCCAGAAATATACTTTTGGAAAGAAAGTGACAGCAAATTCCCTAGGAACTTCGTGAAGGGTTGAGTGTATCCGAGGGAGTAGTGGGCGCACAGCCGCGTTCCTTAGCAGGCGCAGCCTTGCCCGTCTGCCAGTCTGGTTGTCCCCGGAACATCTCACCTCGCCTGCCCTTGATCCCTTAGAGGCTGGGCAAGCAATGGGGCACTCCCAGCCTCGGGGAGCCATTGAGCACCTGCTGGATCGCAGAGAAAAGGAGGGCCGGCCCTGGACGAAGAGTGCCCGAAGGAGAGGTGCCAGCCCCAACGGCACAGCCCAGAACCTGCCGGCCCCGAAGGAGGGATGTAGGGACGAAGGGGGATGCGAGCCCCGGAGGAGCTGGGCCCGGGCAGGGGGTGCCATCCTGGCGATGGGATGTGCCGGCCCGAGGGAAGGAGGGTGCCAGAGGAAGGAAGCCCGCCCGGCGTTCGTTGGCCCCGAGGAAAAGACGTCCAGAAGCAGAGACCCTTCCCGGCGGGCCCGCGCACTTACCGGCGTTGTTCATCTTCCACCCCAACTTCGTTCGCCGGCTGCTCCGGGCGCTCAGCNACCCCCTTTGGCGCCCTACCTTGTCCCCTTCATCCCCTTCTTCATCGCCTCTCACGCCTTCTCCCCTCCCTCCATATCGCCTCCATCCCCCCCTCTCTGCTTCCATCCCTTTCCCTCTCTTCATCCTTTTCCTCCTGCCCGTTTTTCCATTCCCTCCATAATTTCCCCCCGTCCATCCATCCTTCTCAATCTATTCATTCACACACACACACGCTCCATTCCCCAGAGGGACACGACCGCCCCAGCCTGGGACCCTGTAGGGAACGAGGCTCGGGGAGGCCCCCGCCCCGCCCCGCGCTTTTTTCCCTAACCGGGAGCATCCCTGCAGAGCCGACAGCACCTGCTGCTGGAAGCGGGATCTGAGTGCAGAGAAGCCAGGCACGGTCCTTCGCATACAAACCACGCTTGCTCAGAGCAGTTTCAGGCAGCTGCAGGCTGCTGTCTGCAGCCCTCTCCCATAAGCCAGCATCTGGCTCGACGAGATTAATGCAGGCACCTAGTTTTCGGGCTGGTAGCAGCTCTAACACCCAAACAAAATTGGATCACCCCCTTCCTCTCAATGGAGGCCTAATATAGCCCTGCTACGTTTCCCAGTGGGGCTGGTATTGCTCACACAAGTAAGCATAACTTGGCAAATTTCCCTCCCCTGGCAAAAAAATCTCAGGAGAGCTGATCTGACCTCAAGATTCACTTCCCTCGTTGGGGAGGGACCCTTCCTTCGCAGAGCAGGACAGTTGTTTGCAGCAACACCAGAGTCCTGCAGGCCAGCAGGCTGGGTTATGGGGCGAAATAGGACATTGTACCTGCCCGGTGTCCAAGCGGGGGTGTGAAGCTGTCACGTCTTGCGCTGACATTTTGAATCCCCTAGGAATCATGGCAATTGCTAACACCATCCAGAGCAACTTAATTTTAAATACCATTCTGTTTTTGCAAAGGGCCTAATAACTAACATCATCCTGCTGGCAGGTGCTCTATAGTATAGGCAAAGCTCTTTTTCTTGACCTTTCAATGTTGTCTCATTGTGACTGATGGGGTGCAGGATGCCTTGCACTGTAGAGCACAGACTTCTCAAGAGAGAAAGCAAACAGTGAAGGAAATGGGAATTAAACCCTTCTTTCTGTGGACTTGAGTGTCTCCCACTGAGGCTGGTATCTAGGAATGCTGGGTTCTGGTTGTCTAGAGGACCCTGGTTGTATCACTACAGCTCTAAGCATGCATTTGCATTCCTGTATGGTTTTGGAGACGGATAAATTCACAGTAACAGCTCTTTCGTTACTACTCTGACTGACATAAAGGCCTATATATTCCCTCATAGCATAATGTGTCTGGTCTGTGCCCTGGTGCAGGGAATGAAATGGATTTCCCTGGTCCACCTATGACTAGAAGTCATGCAGCCTTCTCCCATCTTCATGTATTGGTCTTTGATTTTATTCTTGCCACCTGCAGCCTTGATGTCTGTGTCAAGCAACATGAATAACATGCCAATAGAAAGCATCATGTGAAATACCTTCAAGAATACAGATTTAAGATCTTGCAAAAGGTGGGGAAAAGTTTATGGCACACAATGGGAAAAGAATGCACAATTTTTAAAAAGCAAGCACAGTACAAGTGATTTGGAAAACTATTCCTTAAATATGTTTTCCAGGGGAATAATTTTTTGGTTAAACAGCTGCAAAAAACTAAATATCAGGGAAAGGGGCAGCAGGAAGGCAAGAAACATGTTTCCATAGAAGAATTGAGAATGTGGGCTGCAGAATTTGGGGGAATTTCCTAATAAACTGAAAAACATAGTCTAGATTGCAAAGTTTTGTCATACCTAGATATATAATGAAAGAATGGTTAAATATGTTACTATCAAAACAAAGCCATTGTAAAAGAGATTTTGCAAATAGACTAGATGGTCTTGTAATTAATGTACTATTTCTATAATGCCCTTCACACAAAATCTTTTTTGATCTGCTGTAGGTCAAAGAACCATGACACTTCACACGTTTTGATACAAACAATCGATTTGTGAAAAATTTCACTTTTTCTGTGGAAGTAGCTGAACACTCCAGCAGAACCCTATACTTAGCGACAAGGAGACAACTCCTGCTCCTAACATCATGCCATTAGCTCAAAGCCTGCCTAAGGGGCAGGCATTGCCTGTGATTAATTTTGTGACCTAGCTCTGTAAAGGCTGAGTGCTTCTCACAAGTTTCTGACTGCCTGTGCTCAAATCTGCTTCCTATTGTGAAGGGCAGGGTGCCAGGGTACCTCCAGGAGTTGCCGACTCCTTTCTTTTGTCAGATCTTATTGGTTTGAACTTTGAACTGGTTCGTGGTGGTTAAAAATGTAACCAATGCACTGCTATGAGATATACTCTTCACCAAGGACTGTGTTCTTGAGCAGTTCAGATGAATTTTGGACTCCAAGAACTGCTGCATAGACAATTAGACTACAATTTGGGTTTAACAGGGAAAACCCCTGAAAATCTGTGCAATTAAAGTACATTTAGTAAGTAAAAGCCTTATATTCTTTTTATTATTAGCCTAAAAGACAATCCAGGGTATAATTTCCTGTACTGAAATGATGAAAAGCTGTGAGAACTTTATAGCCAAATGCAAATAAGAACCATAAAAGAACTGCTTGAAATTTGTCTGTTTACTCTGTAATCCTCTTGAAAAATAATGGGAAATGATCTGTATTACAAAGGGAAGAATGGGAAAGTGAATGCATGTGAACATGTTCAGGAGATGCTTAAGGGTCAAATCAAATTTTTGCAGCCAGAAGAGGAATCTCTGCTTTTGCAAGCATATCCTGCAATTAAGGTTTTAAAGGGTGGAGTCCACACCACATAACACTTTCCTTGAAGTAAGCAGAATTCAGAACAGAAAAATCGTTTTCCCCAGGGAGAACCCGTGACTTAATTGATGAGAGGTGAAATTGACACATCTAATTTCTTAAGTCATCTATTGCAATAAATGAAGCATATATTTAAAAATATTTTGGACTAATTTTTAATAATGAGATGTCTTTTAACAAAGGATTACATAACCCAACTACCCATTTGACAAATTTTATGAATTCAAAACTCAGATGAATATTCTAGGTTTAAAGGTCCCCATCCAGCAGATGTTTTAAGTACATGTTTAAATCTAAGCAAGTGCATAATCTGTTTTAAGTAGGGTTACTCAATATACTCAAGTGCCCTGTTATATCAGAGCTGTCTAGCATGCTGGAGTCTTATTTTTTTATCATTGTAATGTAAGCTAGCACTCTCTTTGCCATTTTAATGGAGCTCTACAGACTCTGTCTATCATAATACACTACCTATGCATCCTAATTGTTATTTTTAAGTCTCTTTATGTTATTCCATAGAGGTGTTTGCCAAGATGAGGTCTGCTCCTTTATAAGCAGTCTTTCAGGGCTTTTTTCATGAACTTTCACCCTCCTGTCTCTTCTTTAGGGCTTATAGGTTTGGCTTTCAAAGTCTGGAGTTCCTTTTTCACTATTTTGGTGTCAGTGGCCTTACTAAAAGAAATTTTCTGGCATTGGACTAAAAATACAGTGGGTGGGGAGAGGGTGTGTTTGACCTCAAAAATCATTGGGCTAAATGTCTTAGTTCTTAGTAGGTAGAATTTTGGAAACCAACATTGCTTTATAGATCTTTATATGTATCTGGTCTTAGTTGCCTGAAAAATCACCTATTGTCATATTATTTTGATATTACCTGGTGCATTCTAGCTGGTAGTATGTCACCCAAGAAACCTCAAGACTGGGAGAAGTGGTTCGACAGCACATCTCTCTTGGTGACCTGGCAAACCCAAGAGTGTAGATCTATAGCATGGGATACATAGGGTAGCTAATCCCTTGTGTTTCTCTTTGTAAGGGTGCTTGGGACAACTGAAAGGCTGAATGTGTAGGGGGAAATTGTTATATTGGCATGGATTAATGCCAATCAGGTCTACTTTAACATTATTCTACAAAAGCATCTCAATTATTGCAGTAAAGTGGTGCTGCATGTCACAAAAAGTGAAATCATTTACTAAAGCAGGATGAAAAAAGTGAAGATGTTTTAATAACCACAAACATTCCTTGGTATGTCAGATAAATTTAAATGTAAAATATGGGCAGCTGTGATGAGCTGAGTATAGTAATAGGCAAATACGGTAAATACTGGTAGGTGAACACTTTTCAGTTATTTATCTTTGCTGTGATGTAATAGCACTGGAGCCAGATGTCATTGCTACCTGGTAACAAATTCCTGTGTCTATGGAACTTTACATCCTTCAGTAAGTGGTATGTCATCTCTCAGACTTTCTTGGTTTTCTTTTTCCTCTCTGCTCAACAGCCTGACTGACACCAGGGCAGGCTCAGAGGCAGAATAGTAGGGAATGGTGTACATGACAGTACTGACCAGTTACCCAGGAGGCCACAAGAGCCATTGCCAGAGATGCGCTGTATTAGAATTGGAGTTGCATTGGCAGGATGTCTTAAATTTGTAGTGCTGTAGCACTCCAAGCTCGTCCAGTGTGAAGTTAACACTTGAGAGTTGTTGGTACAGAAGGAAGTTGAAGGATCATCCCACAGAGGAGATCTTAAAGATTAATGGTGAATGCTTCATTGAAAGATGGCAATTAAAACAAATGTTGTCATGTCCATTGGAGACTGAGATGAAATCCTTCATCCTCCAGGAGCGCATTGCCTGGCTATACTAGAAGTGTCTGAAAACAAAGCTTGTTCATGTCAAAATTTGACAACATTATCTGCTCATCTCAGCACAATTCAGTACAATACTACCTGGCATATAATGGTGATTTTTTTTTCCTATTTTTGAGCACCAATGTACCTTTTATGACAGTTTGCTGGCTGCCTTCACTCTACATTTGTGTTCTTCTTTACATCAAAACTGATTGCAAAGAATGTGTGGAATATATGTCATAGCCTTGCCCCCTGATTTTACATCCTCATTAAAGGCAAGAGGAGCCAAGTGAAGACAAACACAAAGGGAGTGGAGAGGAAAAGAAGAATGGGATAGTTACTACTTAGCTACATGATGTTCTGTTCCATACAAGCAGTTTGTTACTTTGCAGCATACATTTTTTCACAGCACTATTTTGCAATAAAAGATAAGGGATTACAATTACCAGTTATTAATGACTAACACCGCAAACATGCTGTCCATTATCTAGTTTAGAGAGTTCATTTCAGACTACGGGAGATACTAGATTTTGAAGGATGGTTGATGTGTACAGACCCCAGTATGCTGTAGGAGAGGGAGGCTACAAGGATAGTGGCATCAGTTCCTGGGAGACTAGTCTGTGTTTTTATTCCTTACAAAGGAATACGATTGTGAAGTACACCAAACATATCTTTGACTCTCACTTGATCAAATGAACATCTGATTCTTTCACTCACCATTTTCAGTAAAGGGCCCCTAGCAAGAGCACCAGTCCTCTCAGGATGGAGATTTATGTGTATTTATATTCAGGCTCGTGGTGCCATCAAGGTTCCTCGGATGCATCAAATTATGAGCTTTTTACTGCTTAGTATAATCATAAGAAAAGAACATTTGTAGTCAATTGTGCAAAATCTGAGAAACCCCACATTTGGGTCTACTCATTGTTCACTGCCATGGAGATTTTCTTTGCTACTCAACTGCCCAGATACCTAATTCTCATGTCCTGATTCAGTTTTTGCTGATGTCTTACCCAGGTATGACTTCATTTAATGTAACTTCGCTTGGGCAAGGATGTGTCCAGAAACATGTCTATCTTTACTCAATGGCACGTGACAATTCTGCACTCCAAAGCACTTGGTGCCTGTATTTGGAAAATGTCAATACATCTCTACCGGTAATGAACAGAGAAGTAGCTGAAAGTACAGTTTTATGGATTGGCCTACTCCAGTTACTTTTTTTTCTCCACACCTTCACACCCTTGCAGATGCTGTCTGTTATATAAAGCATGAGAGGAAATAGCATCACAGAGAATCAAATGGTGAGCTGGGAGCTGAAGGATGGTAGACAGGTGCTTCAGGCATCACTCAAAATAAACACGTGTAAGTGATGAGCAATACCATTGAGGGTCAAATGTTATGCAGGTGTAAAATTGATGTCAGTGAAGTAAAAATTGGTCACCAAGTCAAAAAGGCTGACACTTGGCTTAAACTCATCAGCATTCGGGACAGAGCTGAATTTCAGTTCTTGAAGTCAGTAAACACTCTTACTGAATTTCATTTGAAAAAGGGGGAAAAAAACTCCACCCAGCTGGAGAAATTTTGACTGGTTTCCTGTGTTCGATGGGACCACGCATTTGATGCCCCCCAATAAATACAATGACAGTGGGTCATCCAGGAGAGAAAAGGTTACAGCAATGATGGTTACTGCTACCTCTGAGCATTGTTTTGAACCACAACAATTAATTACACACCTCATTTTATCACAGCTATGTACTGGGTGCAATCAGTTGTATGAGAGCTACATATAGGGAGGAAGACAAACGCCCATTTCCTCTCAGTATTTGGATTTGTTTTGGTCTTGTGCCAGTGAAATTCTCAGTCCAGGCACCTTCCACCACAAATCCTCACTTTAACTGTGCAACCTACTTATCACTAGGGCCTTTTTGGCTGTGGTAAACCTTGGCTGCATTGATTAGCACAGCCACTGACCCAGCGTGGGGCTGGCAGCTGCATTCTCCATTTCCTGCCCAGGCATCTGCTGCCTGATTGGAGGAAAATAGTTTTTAAACCTTCTTCAAAACAGGAAACTTCTCTTCTCCCTGCTTCCTGAGATACAGGAACCGTCTCCGAAGCAACCCGTAGACAAAGACTCGTATTAACTAGTGGGGTGCCATAACAGATATAATGGGAGTTCATCATTCAAGCCATAACCTACCCTGAAAGCTTGGAAATGCCTCTTTGTGCACCACTGCTCCCACCTCTCTGTGCCCACACTGCTGCCTCATTAAACAGTCTGGATGTTAATTAGCAGATTATAATCCTATGCATTGGAAGCATTTGTAAATGCTTTTCATCTTCATGATTAAATATTGATCTTGTGCCACCAATCTCTGGAACATAAATTTGTAATACTGCCCCTCTGACTTTGCATTGGAGAGGTGACTGAACATGGCAACATTGCCACTCTCTCTTTTTTTTTTTTTTTTAATGATGATACAAGTATCATTTGACTAGTTGTACATGTTGGTATCTCATGCTTTGCTCGTTGAGTAGCACTTAGAAGTTTCCCACTTATGATCAAGCCTCCTTTAGTAGCTGGAAATGGAGCTTTCAGCAAATCACTTTCAGTTTGAATGCAGTCCATTGTAGTCCTGGAGAAAACTACACGCATGCTTATAATTTGCAGTTTGCATCACTGAGGCCCGTTACTAGAAGAGCCAGTGAAGCATAGCTGAAATTAGTATAAACTTCTGTAATTCTGCATTCATAGAGAGTGTCAAAAATTTTACCCTAAAGTTCTGATTTAGTGGGTACTTTCAAAAGAGCCTGCAGGTCAGCTGTATCTGATAGGGGGTTAAAGTGCACCTCAGAGCATAAAAACAAATGCAGAAGGTGAAAATGGTAAACAGTGAGAAATCTTTGTTCTTATTTTTGAGTTTGGACATAACTTCTAGCTACATGATCATCTTTTCACAGCAAATGCAAAGCCCCTGTCAGCTCCACCCATAAAACTGAGCAATTTGGATGTCTGAGTCATTTTCCTGGTGCTAGGCTTAAGGAAACAGAGCAGTAGGATACAGCAACATCCAGAAGTCACCCTTTCGTTTGCATTCAGCTACTTTCTCACCAAATACTTCCTTACAGTAGAGTGCTACAGTGGAGAATCCCCTCAGACTGTCTGATTTCCTGCCAGCAAGCTATGCTGTTGATCCTAGAATGGCTGCCTACAAATCTAGACTAATTATTTTGCCTATGACTGTACCTACAGTAATCAGCAGATAATGGGGGAAGCTGTTACATACTTGTGGCTTATGCCTGCTGTAACCCAGGCCACCTGAATTGCTAGTAGAGGATAGAGAAGCCTTACAGCAGAAGGGTTTCTCATTGTTTCCTGTGACTTTCATACACACAGAAGCCTGTCCTTTCACAGCAAGTGATTTTTAAAGGGAGAAGCAAAGTTTGCCAAGAGAAGCAATTTATCTTGATAAGCTGACTGATCTGGGTCATAAGGCAGACAAGCTCACCTTCAGTCCTCTCACCAAATTAGGGGAGAAACCAGTTTGTTTTGAGCTAAATACAAGCTGTATGTAACTTTTCTTGTTTTAGCCTAGTCATAAATGTGAGAAGAATGTAATGAGACACAAGCTTGCTGCTATGGTCTTCCCAGTTCATGAGTGTTTCTATAGATTGTTTTTTGGAGGAAAAAACTTAAACCTAGCTCTTAAAAGGTGATGTTATGCTGCATGAGGAGAGGTAATACAAAAGTGGTGTGATCAGAATATGGAAACATTTTTCACAGTGGTATGGATATATCACAAGCAGTGTGGGATACACTGCTTGTGATATATCTATCCCCTGGGGCCAGTTATGCTGGGATCCTTGTTTGGGATTAAAAAGTTGTGAAATGCCCAAAATGTCCTATCTTGAGCATCTCCCTCCTTGTTTCTTCAGTCTCTCTCATAGGCAACCAAGACCATTTTTTTCTGTTCTTCCGTGTCTAGAGGAGGCCAAGTGGTCTCAGGGTGTTATTCCATGTCCAGACTGCAGTGCAAGTCAATGTGCTTCAAGTGGAAGTACATGTGAAGAAGGTGAGGCATTCCTGCAATTCTGACTAACTTCTCATGGAGCCAGGCAATTAACTTTATGAGCTTGCTCTTGGGCACTGGTATGGATGGTGAGAAGCTCCACTAATAATGACTGTAATTTGGTGCATAAGCAACACAGGATGCATGAAAGCCTTATGGAACCGATGAACTCAGGAATGCTCCACGTGTGGAGCATCAAAACTGAAATCTCTCTCTTCTGCCTGGTATGGTTATGTCTCTAGCAAGCATTTCTAAGTAATTACAGCTGTTTAAGGGTGTAAAGATCCCTTTCATCCCTAATTTTGACATTAGGTTTCATTTCACTGAAATTTCTCTGTGGAAGGTATCTGAGCAGCCTACTTTGGAGCACTTCTTTGATGTCCTCTAGGCAGAACTGCCAAATAAATATTGTTCCTGAATGAATTAGTCCCCAGATATATATTTTGAACATTTTTAGACATCAGTGGGAGAAGAATGTGTACTCAAAACAAGAAAGTGTTTGTACAACCATTATGTCAAAGCAGAACAAGAGTATCTTCTGTCCATTTTGTGGCAGTACTTTCTTTCAGAAGCATTAAGCTCTGGAATTAATGAAATTCGACTTCTCATAAATTTGTGTCATGGTTGCCTTTCAAGTGGAACATAGTGTGAATTCTGATTTAAAGATCTTGCCTGTAGCTGGGCTGTTAAATAAAAAAACTTTCTGAATTCCTTAGCCTCTGATAAAGAGTGGGCTCATACTGCAATTTCTCCTGTACTGATTCCTTTTCTCTTGTCTACATGCCGATCCCAGACTTGGATCTTCAGTGAAGAGTATCAAGAGGAGAGTAACAGAGTTCAGCTGAAGGAATTTTTATGTGCAGGACTGAAGTGACAAGACACACAACAATTGTATATACTGGGTGGTAGCATTTATGAACCTTTAAACCTGGATCAGAGCTCCTAGAGTCCACTTCTCATCCAAGCAGAGAAAAAGGGACAACATTTAATCAGGTGACATTATTAAAAGCTATTTAATTTTCTTAAGTGTTTTGATTCATGAGGACAGAAATGACACAATAGTACCTCATTATTCATATGCCTCTGAAGCAGTTTGCCTCTCTCTACACCCTTTTCTCATATATTCAATAATGTAATTGATTCTAATAAGGAAGATAATGTCATCATTGTCTCTATCCTTTCTCAGTGCATGTAACCAGGAGACTTCCAAAGGTTCTTGGCCTGTGCCATTTTTCAGATTGTTTGCTCAGAGCTATGGAGGCACTAGCTTATATATTCTCAATGTGGATAAAAGTACTTTACTTTCCTAAAATCAGGATATTGGAATTTTATTTTTTCAAGAAGCTAGACAACATTTAACCAGAGTTTCCATCACTCCAGGACACCTTTATTTTTGCTCAGCTGTGCCAGAACCATACACTTTCCATGATTTTTGTATTCCTTTGTTAAGACAGCAGTGAAAAAAAGTTTTGTACTGGCGTGATTATAGCTGATAATTTCCTATCATTAAAACAGATACAGAAGCCTCTTTAAATTTCTTGTTCTGCTCTGCATATCTCTTCACTAAAGACATTACAATTCAAGTCATGCTAGTTCTGGGACATTTTTGCAGGTCTACATATTTTCTAAGTGTTCTTCCTGCTGTAATGAAGGATTCTTCAAAGTCTTGTGAAGTTCTGTGGTTTCAGCAGAGGGGGCACTGAGAAAATGATGTGGGGAAATTAAGAAAAAGTGTTTGTTCTAGCTTTTTTTTTTCTTCCTTGGGCACCTCTTAGTGGGAAAAGAGTGTAAATCCATTTTTGCAGATCCTGTTGAGCACTGCTGTGGAAGGACTCTGAAAACAAGTGTGTTTCCTTTGGGAGCAACTTTCTCTGCTCTAGGCTAAAAAGAGAAGGGAGACAGAGAGGCTGGGAAGAAAGAGGTCTGTTTCCAGAGGTCAGTGTGAACTGTGAAAGCGATTTTGCTCCTAGTTCACAAGACCATCCTGGACCCTGAGACCTGCCAAGCTGCTTATATTAAACTGTGGGGATACAAGAATGGGCTGCAGGCAGCCTCAACTTTGATAAGTTACAGCTGTATCCCTGGGAAGAAAGAAAAACCACTTAGAATGCAGGTGTGTGTTGATTTCTGCAACAAGAAGCATATGAGTGATACAGGAGAAAGGTATAAAAGGTTGTGCTGTGGGGTAATAGAGGGTTGATGCCTGCTGCCATCTTCTGTGTTGGTCTTTTGTCTGCCGACATTAAGCAAGGAAAGGTTGGCTTTGGCTGAACTGTGGCTCCTTCACCCTCCAAAACAGGGACCTTTCTGAGGGCGGTCTGCCAGGGCCCCTATTGCTCCAGCTACTGTCAGTGGTGTGCACATAGCCTGTCTCTGCCTATGTACCCATCCTTGGCTGATTATCTAGCCATTATTTATAGCACCTGGATAAATCAGTGGGTTTTAAAATTACCTTCTCTATGGTTAGCTTTGGTGACATCCATTCATGAAAAAGGAAGACTTTGGCTGACCAAGGGACAAAAATACACTAGATAATACTGCAGATCTGAGTGGCAAAAGACCTCTTCAGCTTTTAGGAAGCAGTAAAAAACCCCACAAAATCAGCAAATGAAAAACATGTTTTTCATTTTCCAACAGCAGGGACTTCAAATGTCCTCCATTTTTTTCAGTGAAAAAAGAACCTATTTGCTCCTGGCTATTATTTTTTATGTGTTTTGCCAACAGCTGATATTTCTGCAGATGGACTTTCAAAGAAAAACATGTTTTTCTGTCTCTACCAGCTTTTTACTTCCTTGCTTTACACAATTGCAGGAGAGAGAGTGAGCAGTGAGGAAGGTGTGGGGGTAGTTGTGCCTATTACTATATGTCTTTTTTTCCCACATCTAGTTTTGTTTACAGATATAAGACACGGCAAAACATGTTTTTCTTCATCAAGAAAGTAAATTTTATTCTGCTGCTGACTTAAAAAAAAATGTGATATATATATGTATGTATTCCTGCCTCCCACCCTCCCACTCCAAAAGTCAAACTGATGTCTTGCATTTCATTTGTAAGTAACATTTTGAGACCTGCTGGCATTTTTCAGATTGACAGCTGGACAAGGGCTTGTGAGTTTGAAGAATAAGTGACAAAAAATATTCAGCATGATTGTAAGTAGGCATCTGTGTATGTATGAAAACAATGTTCTTACACGTATTGGTAGGTCTGTGCAAATCCATAACCTGATTCTGAATTCAAAAATGGGCCTAAAGTTTTCAGCATGGTAAAAGCTGAAAAACTGTGTAGCATTGACTCGCTTATATTGCAGTTACTGTAGATTATAATTGTAACAGAGTGTCTTGTAACAAACACCTTGGTTCTTATTAAATACATGTACAACATCAAGGTGAGCTTTTTCTTAATATATATGACACAGGTATACCAAATGGAACTATAATTAGAGATGCTAATTATAGCAGTGTAAGACCTCATTGGGTCTTAAGTACTGCTCATGACTGCACGTTCTAGAAAACCAGTATGTAAATATACAAGCATATATTATTGAGTGTGTATGAAATTTTCAGATGCAGTTAGTGGGCCTAAATGCTTCAACTTTGTTCCATCCTGAGCTGTAGAAATGCTGTCTTATAGCTATAGTGGCAGCTGTAAGTGCTGTGGATGTTAATGGGCTAAAAATCTTTAATTGGCCTTGCAAAAAATTGAAGAATCTGCATTTTAGAGGCCACTTTGAAAGCTTCTTTATGGGTGTTTTCTGCTTTTAAAGTCTTCCTTGAATTTACACATTATATCTAATTAAAATATTTTGGCTTCTTGGTGGAGTGATATGACTGAACAGAAAATTACGTGACTCTAGACAAAGCTATTGTTTTACATTTCCCTGGAAAGCCATATGACCACAAGGGATCTTTTGCAGATAAAACATGGCTATTTTGAATTTTAACAAAGGTGAAAGTGAAATAAAATCTGGGGGCTTAACAATCCTGTTGGTAGTGTAGTAGATTGTCATATATAAACATCATGGCTAATCTTTTGCATAATTATTTTGCCCTACCTGTGACGAGGATTAAGTTCATATGTTATGTTAATCACATGTTTGTTAATTGTTGGTTATTAATTGCACAGTTATTAATTGGTTAAAGTATAGTTAAAGTTGTTAAGGTTATTCCTAGAACCACAGTTGACCCCAGACATTCCCAGAGGAATAACCATTTCTTCCCAAAGTTTTCATGTTTTACAATTAAAAAGTTATTAAAGTTAGTTGCTTCTTACAAAACCAAGCGAGACACAGACATCCCCTAGACGCAGCCAATCTCCCCAATTTATGTTGGTTTATATTGTTCTTTGTATTGCTATCACTATTTTGTATTTTAAAAGTTTATTTTGTGTATTTAACTTAAGTTTTCTTATAAATCTAAGTTCTCTAAAGTTGATTTCTAAGC
>VZTH01011511.1:84652-100023 GCA_013397815.1 Aleadryas rufinucha
TTACTTATCTCTAAAGCTATACACCTGCTAAGTTATCTCTTTCTTCTTTTTTTTTTTCTTTCTTTATTCTGCACATAAGCAACTAGTTAGCTACATACTAGCTATTACATTGTATAAAAAGTTATTCATATTAGATTATATGGGTATCAAAAGTTATAAGTATCAAGTTATAGGTGTAGAAGCTATGATTCAGGTTATATAAGTAAAAGCTATGATTTAGACTACATAGGTATAAAAAGTTATGTTTAAGGTTATATTGATAGTCTTTAAGTCACATTGATAAAAGGTCATGATTTGGGTTATATTGATATTAAGGTTACATAGATATCTTATAACCCAAGCTATATAAGCACTTTGTTGGTGTGACTTGAGTTACACAGACATCATAAGAGAGACTTTTATAATTGCTTTGAGCCTCGGACTAGCGGGAGTTCACCCCAGCACCATACAGCTCCCTGTCCTAGGGCAGCCGTGCGGTGGCCCGGGGTCTGATCGCCGCGTACCCGGTTTCTTTTTTGCCTTCTTTTTTTTTTCTTCTCTCGGCTTTTCTTTTGGACTTTCCTTGGAGGCTTGCTGCTACCAATAAACATCTTCTACCTCGCAGCAAGAGAGTTGTGCTCGTTTTTCACATAGATGTTGGTGAAATAAAAATACTTGGTTTGTCTTGACAGTTTGTCAACAGCACTTTTAATCTGTCCATAGTGCTTTTAATCTGTATTAAACATTGAGTCTGTTAAATACCATTCCCTGTTAGCTGTAAGGGAAGTAACTGTCATGTGTCTTCTTCAGGTGATTGTGCCAATAAAGACAAAATTTAAGCGTTGTTAGTGATATCATGCTGGCCAGTGTATGCTATAGAAAGGGAAAGCCTTCTTTTAATTGGATATTGGAAGAACCAAAATTTTCATAGGGATGGTTAACCTGGGAGCTGCTGTGAGTTGCTTCCTGTCTAGCTCCACATTGCAAAATGTGTTTCTTTCAGCTGCCAGGGGAATCTCTTTGGATGCTGCATAACTATGCATGGTGCCACTGAATGGAATTAAGGCAATTTGTAAAATAGAGGAGAGGAATGCCTAGACAGGCCAGCTAGCTCGTGACCATCACGCATATTGTACTTTTGCCAAGGATCTGGCTTGTGCCCTGCTCAGTTTGTTCTGTTGGGAGTATTATTGTGATGGACAGGTAGACAAATTCTTTGGATTATGCAGTACATGGGTGAGCAGGTCATCTATTATTTTACGTAACTCAAGTCTACATGTTGCACCCCTGCTATCACCGACTGCTGCCTGAGCAGTTCACAGAGAGCTGTTCGTTTTAATGCATCCATTTTCCACAGGAAACATTGCATCTTTTTGCTTATTTTCATTCCTGTTGTATTCCTCTTACCTGGATGCTTTTGGGAGGGCTGGAGGGGTCTATACCAATTCCCTGGTGCATGACTTGCATTAAATGCAAGACACGAACACTTTGGCAGAGATTTTTCTCTCCCGAGGCAGAGAGGAACACTATCTTTCCCTGACCACATAGATGCAGCAGGCTACTCTCAGACACATCCTACTGAATAAGTAACTGCTGGTGAGCACTACAGTAACATAACTGTTGCCTTTGTGCAGTAACTTAATGTCCTGCTTTTTTACCTCAGGGAGAGTTCTGGAAAAGCAATAGAAGTCTCCTCCCTCAAAACCCCAGCACTTGTGTATAATTATTTCCTTGGAAAAATTAGTTTCCCGTTTTCAGCCCCTCTCCAGAAGAGCTTCCAGATCCCCCTGTGAAGCTTTGACTTTGGCAGGCTCATGAGACCATGGCAGTATTGCTTTACCCTGGGCCTGCTGTTCACAGAGACACTGCCTGTGTTAGCTTGAATGTACGAATACAGCTGCTGTTTATTGCCTTGTTTTTCAGGGAAAGCCTTCAGTACGTTCAGAGACTCAGGGAATTTCCACTATTTTTCTCAGCACTCCCCCCACCCCCTTGGCCTTCAGACACACACATTGTGTTGTTTTGACGTAATTTCAAGCAAATATTTTGCCACCGAGAGGCAGTGCAGGGTCACAGAGGTCCTCCAGGCTCCGACTCCAGGCTTTCAGCCCTCCCCAGTAAACAATAGCTCTATAACTCATTAAAACTCCCTTTTGATTACTTTTTCCTGTTTCTGATTGTTTTGGAGCAGCAGGGGTGGATCCCACGCTCAACAAACTTCTTTTTCCTGCTGCTAAATTTAAATGTCTCTGAACTGAAAGGATTTGCTAATCTCTTTGACAATAAGTCCATCAAATAGAAATTACAACTGTAAACAAGATTTAGACTATTTATGAATGCTACAAGGGAATTTTGACTTGGTTTTGCAGAATAATTTTCATGTCTAGAATTTTTTTTAAACTTTTTTTTTTTTTTTTAGACAGAAAAGTTACCCAGACTGTAGTACTTCTCTGCTGGTTACTGCACCCTCTTCATTTTCAGATTTAATAATAGTCATGTTCTCCCATTGTGGCCTGCATGAAACCAAGCTGGTAACCTTGCTTATCTCCTTTTTTCTTCAGATTCATTCACTATCTACTGCTTCACATCATTGATTCAGCACTGCTATTTCTGTATCTATTCTCTGAATCCTTTTTCACTGCATGGTTTTCTCCTACTTGTATGTCACCTGATTTACATGATCTACTTGTAAAACTGCTTTGTCCAGCTGACTTTCTTGACAATTTGTGTATTCCATCTTTTATTTATAGCAGGGGTAAACTCCTGAATTGTTTTCAGCAACCTCTAGTTTCCTTGTAGGTCAGATATAGATTAATAAATTAATAATTTTCTTTGATGGACAGCAAGGAGAATTTAGGAAAGTGAGTTACAAAGAACCAATTCAAGGGAAAAATATGTGCAAATTCATCCATCCACATCCTTTTATCGCATACACTGCCCACATATACCTGGACACTAATTTGCTTAATCTATACTAATCTAGCATGAAACCTGCTTTTCAGATATAGTGCAAAAAGTGATAGTCAATTGAAATGTAATCTGTATAGCACAGGTCCCTATGTGGATTTAATTAGCAAGAAAAGAATTTACTTATATAATTTTTAAACCTACAACTAGGATCTGTGGGAGAACAAAGTATGAGCATGTATAAAGATACAGTGTGTCCTGACAACCTCCTTGGCAATTTGCTGTTATTGTTTGTTAAGCAAGACATGGAAAAATATATTTTTCCTGCCCAAAGAGCTGATATAAACAAAAGTGAAACAGACTGCAAGAAACAGATATATACTGTTGGCTATCCCGTCCCTCACTTTGTGACTGCCCCTCACTTCCCCTCATCCTCCTCCCTGCCCTGTTAGGTTGTTCTTTGTTTTTTGTTTATTTGTTTTACTTCTGTTGCCATTGGCTCAGTTTTAAGCACCCTCTGAGCAGAGCAACTGTAAAATGACACACTGTAGTAGATCCTAGAGTGGACCCTGTGCCTAGAAGACAGAATGACAAAAAGACACTTCCTGGAAAGAATTGCATAGCTTTTTCTTTTTAACAGCCTGGCTACTAAAGTTGTCCTTTGCAGGATAATCCAGGGATAGAGACAGAACTGTTCTGTCGGTAGCAAGTGCTGTGTAGTCCTGCAAGGTTTGCTACCACAGTAATGAAACTGGTAGCTGCCCATAAGGACTATGGATTGAGGTTTAATAGACAAATCGGGTATCATCTGCCCTGAGTTTCACAGAAAGTCTTCCCTAAACCTCCTGGAAAGATTAGGAGTATAAACTGGTGCCCTCCAGATGGATGAATGACTGCTACCGAGCAAGTACACATCCAACCTGGTGATTCTGTGATTCTGTGAACAGGACATGATATTCTCAGGAGGTTTCCATTGGCTTCACCAGGATTGCACTGTAAGAGAACCTGGCCCTGTGTTTGTCTTCCAGCCATCTCCAAAGGCTGTGTTCCTGTAATTGCATTATTTTGTATTATGTAATTAACCTCAGTTAAACTCCTGATGGGTCAAGTCAGCTTAAATGACTGAGCATGGTAACTGATAGATAATGTATCTTACCATATTGGTACATCCTGGCCACCATGCAACCTTACAATTCCTGTGTTCTGTTAGTTGACAGACTAGTTTTGAAGACACTGAGCTTTTCATAAGGTTCAACTGAACTGTCAGGCATATAAGTTATAATATTGTGTATAGATATTTCCATGCAGAAGCATAGAATCATAGAATCTCCTGAGCTGGAAGAAACCCACCAGGATCATTGAGTCCAGCTGCTGGCCCTGCCCAGGAAACCCCAACAATCCCACACTGGGACTAAGAGCGTTGTCTGAATGCTTCTTGAACTCAGGCTTGAGGCTGTGACCATTGCCCTGGGGAGCCTGTTCCAGTGTTCAATCACCCTCTGGGTGAAAAACTTCTTCCTGATAGCCAATCTAAACCTCCCCTGACTCATATGCACTTGTATGTATTTACACACATACACAGATTATTATGTGCATTAATGCATACATAGATATGTTTTTACAAGTGTACACACACTGATTTTTTTTTTTTAAGAAGAATTAAAGAAAATGACATGCATATGCTGTCCTAAAGAAATCTTGACAATGAAAAGGAAAATAATTCTTTTCCTGGACCAAATTTTCTGTGTTATGATTTTTTGGGGGGCATATTATGTACGAATGTGACTCATGTTTTTGTGGAACACAATTTTTAAAAAGCACAACTGAGATAGTAAGTTTTACAGCTTAGTTCAAAACTCTCTTTCCAACTTAATGCCTTGAAAAGCTGAGCTACAAATAGGGAGTGTAATTAATCTTTCCCATTTGCTATAGCTCTTCTCTCCAGTTGTATTTTCCATTTTGATCCTGCCATGCTGCATGCAATGTAACCTTTGAAAGGTGAACTTCCAAAGTATGTTGCCAGTGTCTCTGGCCACACATGAGGTGGCCCTATTAATTGCAAGACCCAGATGTGAAGGACTGAAATGTAGTTTTCCCAGCAACAGCATTTGGGTGTCTCAGCGCTTTCCTGACTGCTCTATTACACGTATTTCTTGGCTGACTCCGTGGCTTGTTTTGGAGCAGCTTTGAGGCTTGTGGTTAGGGTTATGTATGGAAGGAAGGCTGTTCCTTCACACTGTTTAGCTAAGGTAGAGGAGGATAGTGAGCTCACATTTGTCTCTGGAAATCTTTAATTCTGCTCAACTTCAAAGGAAATAAGCATTGGGGGGTGGGGATGAAATGATAACAGCTGGCTGGAACAGGGTTTGTTTTCCCTAACGAGGTCATTTAGCCAAGCCATAGGATGAAGGAAAGCCTTCTTATCTTTCCAGCTCTTCTGAGACCTTTCAGAAAAACTTGATAAGATGCAGGCACTCTTCTGACTTCTAATAGTTTCAGATGGAGTTCCTACTTTCAATTGTCACTAAAACTAAGCTTTTCTATTACCAGTTTCTATCAGAGAATTCACAACATGCATTTTTCTATGTATCTACCTCTAGGTTAAATCTAGAGACAAAAGTAATTAGGTCTCTCTTGGCTTCTGGTTTTTGTGTGTGTAGTAGTAATGAAAAAGTGCAGATGGAAAGGGGAATTCTCCCAAATGGTGAAATTACTATTTCATGGAGTATTATACTAACTGCCAAATCACTGGTCTTCTACATTTTAGCATTTTATAAATGCTTCCTCTAGATCCATGATTTCCCAACTCTTTTGGATCCTCTTTTCCATATGCAAATGACTCTACCAAGTAGCCTTTCCATCAAAGCTTTAGCTGGCAAAGCTGTGAAGGTAGTGTGACTCCATAGAAAGCTGCCTACAGAGCATCATTTCCATGGCCTCACCAACCACCATACGGAATCCACTATCTGAAAAAGGTTTATGCTGGAAAAGAAAAGAATTTTTTCAGCAAAAGATGTGTTCTTGGGAAAGTTTCTGTTCTCTAGGTTTGAAATTTTCACTTTAAAAACATAGGGAAATGCTGTATGCTTCAAATACCACCAAATCTGAGTTACCTACAGCATGCTAGTGTCCTGTGGGCACTGTGCACTCGAGTAACAAGGTTGCCTGCACTGGCTTCTTGTTTCCTTCATTGTACCCAGTCCCTCTTCAAATAAGGATCCCCTCTCCTGTGTTTGTGTACAGTATCAAGGGACTGTCCCATCTCTGATTTGGGACAATTTTGTGTTAATGAAATATCCAGTGAAAGCTATGATAGTGATTATTCACCTAAATTTAGAATAAAGGCAATTAAAACACTTCCTCCTCTAAAGTATTGGATATATATTCGTCACAGGGATGATCTCTCTCCTCTCCCTCTTTGGTTTTAACAAAATTCAGAGATACATAATTGGTTTTGCATTTTCTTAATTTCCTCTTATTTTCTTTCTCTTTTGTCTCATTTAATTTTTTATTCTCTCTTTTCTTTCTTTTCTTCGATAGAGATGGTTTTTAATTCAGGCACTGGATAGTGTGGTCTTCTTGCCTGGACCGAGTGCAGGATTTACTTGTTGCATAAGCAGACCGGGAATTTCTGCCCATCTGTTGGGAGGGAGGTTAAAATGGGCACTTTAGAACCAGATGATCAAGAAGCAGAAAAAATGCTGTGAGAAACATTTTAAGTTTCTCTCTTCCTCACTTGCATGTACTACACACATTTTTTTCTGTGCAGGAATCTTGCTTTGATGGAAAGTTCTTTATCAACCTAAGAAAAAATGTCAGGGTTATAGCTGAGATTCTGTTTGTTCTAACACTGATACCCTTTTGTCATTTAAAAAAAGAAAAAAAAATCCTGAGTTTTAACAAAAGTGAAAGTGAAAAGGCTAGCATTTTGCAGTTTGATCATGTCTCTAGAAAGAGCTGAACCCAAAGCCTAAAGTGTGACTCCAAGTCAAAGGGATTTTTAAAATCCATATCCAAATTTGCTTTTCTAATCTTGATCTAGAATAACTCTTGTAGAGTCCACCTGATTTGTGAAGAGTAATTTGCAGCTCTTGAATGTGAGCCCCGTTCTGAGACCGCATGCTCAATAGCATAAAGTAGGAACTATATTCAACTAGATGAAGATGTGCAGGGGACAGAGACAACCAGCTTATTTCAGTTTATCCACCAAAACTGTCAAGCCATACTAAAAATTCATTAGCACAGTACAGTGCACTTTTCGCTCTTTCAACAAAGCAGATTAATCTATAGAAATGAAATGAAAAGGAGAAGCTACCAATATAAACATGGCAGATCAAATCCTCTGCATGGACTGAGGAGTGGAATGTTTTTGATTTCATTTAGATGAAGTGTGAGCCCATTAATAAGTATCATAGCAACATACAGGTTTTTTTCCAGGGTTTGATACCATGAAGCTAAACAAACTTTCCTATCTCTGCAAGTTGCAATGCTTCTCTTCTTGCCCTGTGGTGCAAAACTCTCTTTTCCCCTTGTATCAAACTCAGTCCTCTCTTTTAAGACCTCTCTGGACCATCAAATCATCTATTCTCCTGCTCAAGTATCTTACTAGTTTATCATACAGCCTCATTTTTACCATTTGGTATTAATTTCTTCCTTCTTGTCTCTTCTCTGAGCACTGTTCAAGGATTTTGGTGAGAAGGGGATTTCTTCACCACGAAAAGTTATCCTTCCTGAGAAGAGAGGAAGGACTGGGGAAGAGATGAAAATCAAGGTTTGAATTCTTCCACCAGACAGGGAAGAAAAAGACCTTGTGTAAATTATTGCCTTGTACCAGTGACCACACCATCTCTACTGGACATATGTCTCCTGATTTAACTTGGTTTTGTGTTTGATGCTGAATTTTATTCACTGAATATTCAGGGCTTGTCAGTGTCTGTATTATAAATGCTAGTTTTCCAAGAGTTTACAACCAAACTATAAAAATGTGTTCCAGACTGGAAGTATGACCATATGCTTCTGGTTCAGTAGTGGAAAGTTGTAAAATGCAAACAGTCACTTTGGCTGTCTTCAATCAATGGAGAAGATTGGATTTCTCATTTTTTCCACACTGGTTTTGGTGAAATATTAATCTTGGTCTGATTCTGCTAAATAAATTCATACAATTAATGTATTTGAGAGCTTTACTACTTTGTAAAATCATTGGTGCAGTTGGCCAAACTTATTTTTCAGTTTAGTGTTTTGTCTAAAAACCTATGAAGAGGATATGTGGAAGATTGGTTTCACCCAAGATAAACTAACACTGACAATTTTGGGCAAGAACAGAAGTCCAGTTCAGAAAAGGTGATCTCAAAATCCATCCAGAGTGCTTTTTTAAACTTGAATGGAAAGCTTAATTTTTTTATTTTATGTAGTTTTATGTTTGTCATTATTTCTTCCAAAGCCTTTTGTTCCACCCGCAGGACAGATTTCAAAAGGAAAATTCTCCTTCAAAATGAGAAGTAGAAAACATTTGTCTGGAGGAACACTGAGAGGAAACATTTTTTGTGGTTTTTAGGCTTTTTGGTTTATTTAAAAGGCATTGAAGGTTTTGGGGGTTTTTCCGTGTTTGTCAGAGAGGTCTTCCTCTTAGATTTATCTTTAAATTAATTTGCCAGACCTGAGTAAATCTAGTAGTTCACATTAAGTTTCACTTTTTGCTTTATTTATTATCTTCGAAAAAATTAAATAAAGATAATCATTCAGGTGCAGTTGTTGGTAAGGGCACCTGGAATTAACAACAAGTCCCTGTTTTTTGAATACCTCTCTTACATCCATGTTTGAAGTGGATTTGGTGGCTTTTGTAGCTTTGAGAGTATCTTGTACAGCCAGCCTATCCTAACTATGGAGTCAATCTACAGCCCCCAGCCCTGTCCTCTGTCGTGACTGGTCTCTGACACTACATCGTTCACTGCTTCCCACCTCCCCATTGCTGGATATGTGGCCCAAAGGTCACAGCTTGCATTCTGCTGCAGGGTTAGACAGGAAAGTGTTTCACTGACATTTCTACACTTGTCTATAGGGTCAAATATCCAAGAGGGGTGTTAGTGACTCCTTTAGTCTTAAAGAGGTCATTGCTGCTGCTGCCGTCTTGTATCTTGTCCTGAGAAGCAGTAAACTTTCTTTTGCATACCTAAGGAGTTCAATATCTGTATCCAACCTGTCACTGAATGGCAATCCACCTGCTACTCCTGATTACCTGATTCCTTTCCTGTGCAGCTTTGACCCCATAATGACAGGAAGGTTTGACTGCTTCCGTATTTTTGGGGGAAAACACTTGAGAAGCAGGTGATGTAAATAATCTGCAACCTATGCACCAAAGCCATAAAGCTGGCTTTGATGTTGAGAAGACAAATCTTCCAGGACAGTCTGCTTTAGACCAGACTGGAAAATCAGATCAGCCGTCATTTATGGCACAGATCAGACTTTGTGGAAGCAAGATTTGCCCTTGAGTTTGCCTTGGCAAGTTGCTGTTGAACCCATGTGCTGTACAGAATCTGCATAAATTAAAATGCACCTTTCATTGAGTGTTCAGGAACAGACTCTGTTAACAGCTTGTGTTCAAAATAAAGATTGCTCCACTCAAGTCTGTCTTATACAAGTGGAAGTGGATCACAAGGCTTCCTGGGAAAATCCAGCTTATGGTTATTTCCATGAAAATAAAAACTTATCTTGAGTCTTCCTAGACAGTTCTTGCCAGGGAGTCGAAATGACTTGTCTCAAAATAGAGTAGCAGCTCCCCACAGACATAGTGTGGGTATATATGTAGAAAAAAATTGTTAGGAGCCCATGGTGCTTTGGCGCCAGAAGACTGCCTGTGATCATCCTTGCAAAGATGTTCACTGGCCATACACAGAGAAATGCAGCTGCCATCTGCATCCTAGGTAGGAAAAGGATGACAGCAAGAGTCACTGGGGATGTGACATGGAGAATGGAGAGGAGAAAGCAGCTGAAGATCTTCCTGTAAGGTTGTCTCATTTCTTAGATCTGAATCTATCTGAATTTCATCTTATTCCTAACTGCTTTATGAGGTATCTCAAGCTGTGTAAACAGTAAAGCAATAATAGCAGATCACAATGCACTCATCACAGACCATGAAGAATAAGAGCCTATGAGTCAAGCAATATGCTCTCTCTAAACGATATAATGCTTCTTGCAGGCAGAAGTATTAATCACCCCAGGAACTGACAGGATCTGATGGGAGAGACTGTTATTAATATTATCTCCCTTGGAAATATTTGCAATGGTAATAGTAATTTTAATAATGCTGGAACAAAATTAACTGGGTTGGCTAGCTTCATAGCAAATGGGAACACTGAGGAAGGAAATACATAAATAGAGAGACTAATTCATGAAGGAGGTGGACCAGATTTCTCGGTTGACAGCTCAGACATGATAAGGAGAGGGGGAGGGAACTTTTTGTTTTAAAGGTTGTATTTGCTTCATCAATCGTCAAAATATTGTTGAAAGTCTAATTCAGTTATCCTGTTTTTGTTGCTGTCCAGAGACTGAATGTATGTATTAAAGGGGCCTTATATACAATTTTTGCTACAAGCAATTTACTATGATTATATTATTCTAATCTGCCTGGTTCCCATGGAGTCTCTGAAACCAAATTGTATCAGAGGAAGATGAATATTAACAATACTATCTCTCTCAGGAGAGCTAATAAAAGAATGGAGATCTCACATTTTGGTTCAACACAAAGAGCTTTGAAATGGCCATGGAAATATTGACATCAGTTCTCAATATTCCTAGTTCAGTTATTTACTGCTCGGCTTGAGCACAAGTCTTTTCTATACCTGTCTCAAAACCCAGCAATATTACAGTGGAAATAATGAATTTATAAGCTATATAAAAAGGCATGTGTCAGAAGGAGAACTGTCATAAGGGTTTAGTAGGAAAACAAAGTGCCAAGAGGACTGCCTTTTATTCCTTCCTTTGTCGCATTCTTCTTTGCACAAATGTGCCATCTGCCTCAAAGTATTATATACCAATTAATAATGAAAAAACAGATAAATTGGAGCAGTGCTTTAGGCAGATGGCAAATTGTCCAACATTAAAAAAAAAAAAATTAAACCAAATAACTCTATGGATTAAGACTCAGCTCTGAGTACCCAGTATGAGACATTCAAGCTATGTTGATAGCTCTGACTGGCAGTGAGTCCATCAATGCTGTATTACATTCCCCACTGGAAAACTATAATCAGGCATTTGGCCTTAAATCTTCTCAGGCAAAAGGAGGAAAAATGAATTAAACTGTAGAAACTGAGACATTTTCAAACCTTTCCTTCTGGACCAATTCTCTTTAATAGCGGTATCAACTAAAGAGAAAATTTAGGCTCCTCTCAATACATTTAAAAGATGCACAGAAAAGAATTACCCATACATGAATTATCTTATACCTGGAAACAGAGTGGTTAGACCCTTATTTAGTTGCTCATGTAAACAAGGTGCTGATAAGAAATTCTGAAAAACCCCCTCTCCCTGGTTGCCTCCATTCCAGAGCTGAATTATTTAAATAGGGAGGTAATGCTACTGTTCCAGCCCCTGCACATTGCTGCCTGAGATGGATATTAAGCTCCATCCAAGATTTTAATAGACTGAGATGAGACTTTGTTGTTACTATGGTCTGAGATCTCAGGTCTCTATTCACAAGAATAACCACTTAGGACACTTTGGTTTAAAGGAATTTCTATTAGAAAAGGCCAGTTTGTCTGAAATGTTTTGAGGAGGGAGAGGCAAAAAGATGGAAATTATTAATTTGTGCCTTTTCCACAAAACAAACTTCTTTAAAAATGAAAGATGTGACAATAGTGGCTTTGCAATGCCTACTATCAACCTCCCACCTGAGCTTGAGAAGTATCACATCAGTTAAAGCAGGCAACAGTGACTATTCATTATTTCCTGCTGTCTACTTGGCATGGAGCTGATTGTAGAGGTAGAAAATTCTCCTTTGCTTTGCTAACGTTTTTCCAGATCCCACACGGATCCTCATCTAACTTTGCCAGTCAGTCAAAAATTGTCAGAATAGGTCCCCAGTAACTGGTTGCCTAATGTGATGACTAAATTCTGAAACCAGGGTTAGTGACCACAGAGTGATCATATGGATAAACCATGCATTGGACTATGCCAGTTTTGGATAAACAAGTCTCTCTTCAGTCAGTACCTCCAGGTTCAGCACAGCATGCACATGTGACAAAAAGTATGCACAATGTTATTTTCAGCTTGTAGTTCTGTAGTTCAGTTTCAGCTGGTGTTCTTCTTTACCAACATTATCAATAAGCTTGAATTAAAATGTGGGTTCAACCGTTTAATGTGGTAAAATGAGGTGACATGGCAGACATGAGATATGGACATATTTTCACTTGGAAACAGCATTTCAGCGTCTCCACCTGTTTTTTTCTGCCACAGAAGTTACATCATAAAACTGCAACAAAAGCCTTTCCAACACCATAGTAGATATTTCACTCACTACTTCTGCCTTGCCACCTGTTTTAAAAAGATCTAAGCAAGGAGCCTTCATGTGTTCCTTCTCTGCTCCTTGACACAAGTAGGTCAGTCAAAGAAGGAAAACCTCTGCCAGTGACAGGAAGGCACTAAATAAAAACAACCACGTGATGCCTGTGACTCTCCCAGTGGGGTAGTCCCTGTTCGGAGAGAAAGAAGCTTTCAGGAGCAAACACCTAACATTCCTACTCCCTCACAGTAATATTGTGAGTTCTGGAACTCAAATCCAGCAACACCTCAGTACCACTGGTGGTCACTTGATGTCAAAAGAGTCACAGCTAATTTTCTTGCACTTAAGAGCTCTTGAAGGAGCAGATAATATTGGGAATATATTGCCTATAAGAGCCTCCCCCTCCTTCACTGTGTTCTGTTTCTTGTGACCCGATATTGGCCTCCCGTATCTTTTTGCTCTTGGGAGGGAAATGTCTCTGTGAGGAGAGAGGGTCTGAGCAGCATAACACATGGGATTGTATTTGTTTTTATGTTTCCATCCAGAGGGGCTTCAAAGTAACTTATGGTAGGAAGGTGAGACACATATATAATGTCCCTGTGGTCATGTGAGGAGGGTTTCTGTACACTAGATCAGTGTTTAAACACATCACCATCTCCTGTCTATGAGTGACACAGGAAAATTGCTTTAATTTTCATATTTTGTCTCAGATGTAGAGAAACAATTTTAAAGAAGGAACAGGAAAGTAGTGAACCCAGCATCAAAAGAAGAGGACCTTTTCTGTGTTGATTGCTCCTAATGTATTTTTTCCCATGATTGCTAAATATAATTGTCTTTTAGGGAGTTTCTGTCTTTTAAATGGCAAAGGAGGTTTGGTTAGATTTTTCACTCACTTGCAGCCTCTGCTGTAGTTTGGCAGTATTTGAAGATCTTTGTAAAAGGGTCTTGAGCCAAAGTTAAACTTTGTGCTCTAAACCAGTGCCCACGAAAACATGTTCTTTTCACTTACGGTCTTCTGGGAAGAAACAAGAAAATCAGTAAATTCCTAGGAGGGCAGAGAACTATTTGAGCAGTGTTGAGAGCTGGCAGCTGTCAGAGGCATATTGAGGAATGTGCCCAGGTGGCATGTGCCATAATATAGCCAATGCCAGAAGAATTTGCACTCCTCCTTTCACCTGGCAGAAAATAGCTAATATACAGGAGGGTGACTGTGAGAAGTGGTATGCTTCATATCAGAGAGGCTGCTTGGAACACATGCTTGTCCCAGCAGGTCCATACTGAATGTCCAAAATTATGCCTGGTTGAACAGAGGATCAACAAGTGTTCTTGACTTGTATTGATGTCTTAAAAGTAGGTGTGATATTTTCCTGGCAAGGAGAATGTGGAAAGCCTGCAGGCAGCATGATGTTAGTTAGGATGAGCATGTGCTGTGAAATTCAGGTCTATCTCAGAAACAGGTTGTCTAGTTTTGATACTCTAAACCAAGCATACACCAGGAACAGGTGGTAAAAAGAGAGAAGCAGGAATTAGGCACAGACCTACAGTAATTTTATTTTTGTGGTCTAATCTTAAGGGGCTCAGATTCTGTGCTCCTACTGGAGCCAGCCATCTCACTTCTTTAAAACCCTCTTCTTATTCCCCAGCTTTCAATTGCCCTGAGTTGTGGTGATGAGGAGAATGGCTTTGCCTTGCCCTGCAAGAAAACACAACTACTTCAGCACCCTCCAGGCTCTGCCACCTCCAAAACACACTTCTTTATCATCAGACTTCAGCTGGGGCTGTCAACTAAAGAAAACGAAAAGAATTAGATATGAGAAATACCTCCACCAAGCTGACTCAAGCAAAGACAGAATAACCCCTTAGTGTTCAGGCATAGCGCACTGTATCTCTGCCCATTGCAGCACCAGCCAGGCATTCTCGACAACTTATTACTGAATGCATTAAGATATTTTTTCTGCATAAATAAGAGCTGTACGTCTATGACGTTGAGAGTTTGTCTTCACCTTGCAGTAATTTATTATCCTATTATCAGTGTTTGCAAACTTCTGTGCTGAGCACTTTCTTCCTTGTAGCACCGAAATACTGTGTTCATAAAGCCTAATCATCAGCCATAAACTCAATAAGCTGCTGTATGCACTAATGTGTAATTAAAACCATTACTTGGGTGATTTATTTTAGGCACAGATGCAACAAAGGAGCCTATAAAAATGACAGGCTACTTGTTTTCTTTTTTCCTCTGCTGCTGTAACACTTGCAGTGATTACTTGGCATTTTAAAATGTGTTTGGGTGTTGCAGAGGTTGGGGGTGTTGGGGTTTTTTTTTGATTCTCAGACAAACATAGGTAACCCATCAAAACTGAAAGTTGAAAAGTCATGTATGTTTTACAGCCGGAATCTTGGCTTGGACTGAATGTCTTCCTTTTCCTGTTTTGCTCAGGGCTCTCAGATCTGTTTTTTCTCAGTATCTGGCGCTCTGATTGCTACACATTCTTTCGTAGCTGGAGCTCACGAGCAGCGGCGAGGGAGGCCGGGAACAGAGAACCGAGCACCCTTTTGTGCCCTCATGTCCAGCGGTAACACTTTTTGGCCACCCCAACCCTGCGCCGTGCCGACCGGCGGGCGCACACTGTTGCCTCTGCGGACAGTGAAGCCGCCGTGCCTTACTCCCTGCCTGGCAGCAACCGCCCGACCCCGCCGCCGAGCCCCGCCAGGATCTGGAGCACTCGAGCGCGGCTCAGCTGTGAGGGCGGGGCGGGGTGGGCAGCGGGGCTCGCCGTGCGCTGCGGTGGTTCCGTCCGTGCCGTGTCCGCTTCCGCCCTACGCTGCCGCTTTTCCCCCGGCTGGCGGCAGGATGCCTGGACCCCGGCCAAGTAAGCTCATCCCCGGGGGTGGCCGCGGGCCTCTGGATGTTTCCTGCCCGCCGTGGCCGCCTCGCCCCGGGGCGGAGGAGGGGGCGAGGAGGGGTCTGGCACTGAGCCGGGCGGGGGCC